>JANHGB010070525.1:0-51560 GCA_026283785.1 Coracopsis vasa
GAGGGGAAGGAAAGAGAAGTCTTTGCACATGCTGGCTGTGTTTTAAATGTAAAATAACTAAACCACATTTAGATTTCCTTCTGGTAAGCATATATTGTAATCCCAAATGAAAAACAATGGCCAAAAAAGAAAAGTGTCATTATCCATTGTGAAAATTTACACATAAGCAAGAATAACGTTTTACAGGTGTATTAATTTGATTTTTAAAAATATTCAAAAAATTATTCAAACCCATCAGGTCAACATGGCCAAGGAAAACATAATTTTGGGGCAAAATTCATGGCAGGGTAAACTGTCACCTACAATTTTTAATTACTCAATAAGAAAATTCCGAACAGTGAGTAAGAATGTAAACCACGTCGTATTTTTAGCTAACTACCTATTTTTGCCATTTTAATACACAATTTTAAATTCATTGCATCTTGGTTAATTAAATAAATTACCCATTTGGAAAAAAAGACAATTCAGTGTGCCTACTGGACTTGAACACAAAAGTGCCAGTTGCAAGTGTATATTTTGTTTAATTTGAATAACATTTTGTTTTCATATATTTTCTATTGAGAATATTTTAGTCATGTTCCTATGACTGCATTCTCTTTTCATGGGTAATTTTTAAGTAACAAGATAATGAACACTAAGGAAACATGTATTATGTGTGAATTTATTCTCTTGGCTGTTTGGCTTAGATAATATAATGAAGTATAACCAGAAAAAGCAAGGCTCTCCCACTATGCTTCTAGTTAAGACACTGCACTTTAGTTAACCACTCAGTTTTTCTGTTGCTGGTAAGAGATATCACCATCTTCTTCAGCAGAATTTGGCAAAATTCTTTCTAATTGCTATTTTCTGGTGATAACTGTTTTCCCAAGAAAATTGCTCAGAGAAATAAAAAAAGAAAATAAATAATTCAATCATCTTCAGGTTCTGCATAATCAAGAATAGATCTTGTTTAGGTTACACAATCATAGTCTGTATCTGGATATTCATATTTACTTATGCAGAACACCAAATCAATTCAAGTGCACATACAAATAGTTCCCAAGATAAGTTTGAATCTAAATATGTTTTGTATAGTAGAGACACTGAGGATAGAATGGAATTAGAGGGAAAAATGCCTTGAAGCTTTCTGGTAATACATGATTCCTCTTTCCTCCTCACAAAACCACATTTCATCTACCTATTAATAGTCTAGAAAAGGGTTTATTTGAAATAGTTATGAAAACACAGCATTGATCAATCTGAAAACTGGATATTCTTAGTAACTCCTGAACGGTCACGGAACAAATACCAAAATGAGTGCTTTCACGTAGACAATAAAAATTATATTCTACCTGACTTTCTAAGCATGCAACTTGAAATAATATTTGAGGAAAAATAAACTTGCTCATAGACAATTGCAAAAGAGGAAGAACAGACTAAGAAATAGAAGTGAATTATTTGCTTTGATTGGCACACAAGGCTAGAAGTGGTCCTCAGGGTATGCAGACTTTTTTTACACAACAATGTTTCCTGCTTGTTGATCTCATGGCAAAAATACCACCTTTATGTGATTTTTCCAAAAATGAAATCCAGGCAATGTATTAGTTAAAAGGATAAAAGCTACAAAACCTGTATGGAATAGGAATCTAAATGACCCAGTGTTATATTCCAGCAGCCAATTCATCACAACAGTGCACTATTCATACCTGAGAATAACAGACATAAGCAGAGTGTGAGTTAACAGCGAAAGAGAGGAAAACTTTGCATTCTCTTTGTTGACTCAAAGGGGAATATTAAGCTGAAAAGTGACATTATATATGTAAGGTGGTAGCATAGCTCTTAAGAGAGGATTTTTCTTTGCATTCACACAAGTGTTTCAGCCTAATGCGTTAGATTCATTTGCTTTGTTGAGTCCAGCTAATGGGATGAAGATAAAGTGACTTCCAGGCACAAAACCTTGTTAATCAAAAACAATTTGGGCCACTTGTACACGTTGTTCTGGCTTTCTGAGTAGGCACATCCATTTTTCACAAGAAACATACGTGCATGCAACCAATAAATTGCCACAGATTGTGTTTCATTTTTGGACAGCTAATCATAGACTGTGTTTATGCTTTTATCTCAGATATCACTTTTACAGACAGATTTTCTCTCCCTGAACCAAAAACCTCTTACCTTTTAGAAAGTCTTATTTCTATTTTTAAAGTTTATTTCCAAGATGTGCTATAAATGGATTCACTTCTTGATATATTTTGCACAAATTTGTGTAACTTGCCTAGCAGAAGCCAGGTTCACATCCTGTAAAGAAAAAACCTGAGGAAAATCACCTAAACCTGTGTTTAAAGCCAAATAAATTTACATGTTGTGGATGCTTGTGATACATTAATGACTGGTAATTTGACCATTTTAATACGTTACCGTGAGACAAGGTTGAGGACTGTGCCACTGCTGAGGCAGGGACAAGAACAGAATAGGTGGCCAATATGCATTTTGATCTCTGGAAACGTCATCTTTTCCACAAATTATTAAGATTTTATGCTGCAATAAAAGACACTCAGGAGGAGAGATTGTTAATATTAAAAAAACACCAAGCAACAATAACTAATGAAGCATTCTAATGCCTGCAAGTGAGAATTTACCAGGGACAATTATTAAAAGTAAAAGCAGAAAAGTGTTGAAGGCAGTATCTTGTGTAAAATGCATGAATTGATGAATTCTTCACAGAAGCCATTTTTATTTGGTTTAATAAATCCTCTCTTACCGTTACAGCCCAAAGACAGGCATTAAGAATAGAAGCAGGCAATACTTCGTCTTTTACCTGTTTACATAGTCCTCTGCTTTGCTCTTACACTGTATTTACATTTAATTACTAGGTCAGAGTTAACACCTTATCACTGTATCTATTCAACTGCTAACACTTCACTTATGCTTAAACATGTTTTTCCTGAAATGGTGCACGTAATAATAAATTGGCATTAGGGTCAGCATCCTTAAACAGAACATTAAACACCGGCATCTCTGAAGCCCACCTTATACTTGATGCTGCTGAGTAAAGTTCAAGCAGCAGGCCTTTTTTATAGCCTTAGGTAAGTGTAGTGAAGGTCAGCACGAAGCAGCACTCTGGCAAGGCCACCCTGGAGGCTGCAAGGGACAAGGGATGAGCACAGTCAGTGCTCCAAAAGGAAATCAGGAGAATGGGAAGCATTAACAGGGCAACAGAAAATGCTCCAAAGCACCAGTTTCTGAATTGCAGGAAACACAGACCAGCTACTTACTGTGTCTGATGCTTTTTTTTGGTCTGGGTTTTTCTGTTGTTCTTTTTAAACAAGAGCACAAGGCAGCTCTTGCTTTGCTGTGTAGCAGGAGCTCACGTCACTAGGTTTTCTGTCTGCAGTAGCTTACAGCACTAAACCTCTACCCTCTTTTACATGCCACTGTCTGTATTTGCATTAATTTCTCCTTCTCCTTTCTCTTTGGATGTAGAAAGGCTGCATTAAGGCAGGCCAGTGTACAGCAGCAGTAGATTTAACACCAAACCTGCCTGTACCCTCTTTTCTTTGCAAATTCAGACAAACCTGTTGTCAGATTGTCCATGTTCATCTAGATACGCTTGAAACTCTGTTTAGTCCGGGATTTAGATCTCCATCTGTTAATAGTTCCTTAACACTTGGCTAAAATCTCAAAGCAAAACTAAAACCTGCTTGAAGAGGGAGTAAAGTGAACAAAAAGTTTTGCACAGTTTCAAATTAATAAAATCACCTTCTGAAGTCCACAGAAAGAAACCCCAAACTGCCCTTAGGATTTCAAACTGCAGTGAACTTGGTCAGTGCTCTGCATCCCTAACAAGCCTTGTAATCAGACCAAGGGGCTTCTTTGTGGACACTGTTGGGCTTTTTCGCATCACTTCAGTAAACACATCTCTTTTTACTCCACTTACTTTTGTTTGCATGGTCCATGTATTTCTTTATCTGTGTTTTCAAATGCTGTTACTCTCCTCTCAGTATTTTTGAAGAAAGTCTGAAACTCCGTAACTCAGTATTCCCGAGGCAACCTGCAATAACAACCAGCTCAGGATTGTAAAGGATACTGAGTCAGGAAAGGGATTTAACTTCTAGTGGGCAATGGCAAACAACAAGGGAAATATTATTTTTTAAAATTAAGATAAACACCTTAATGGTGTATGATTAAAATAATGTTCCTAGCTTACACAGACCTAAAAAAACGCGATTATCAGATTTTCTCTCTTTAGGGATAGGCTCTTGTTACCAGTACAGGAGCATTAATCACACTGAGACTGCCTGTTGGAGTTGCACTTAAAAAATGGTCCCTTTGTCCCCATCTATCTGGAAGCCCCTCTTCATTATGCCTGCTCAGGCTCCCAGAGCCACCACTTCCCAGCTCCCTTCCAATGGCCACTGCATTGTGGAGATATGATGAATGGGATGCAACTTCTCCTTCTCTCCTTAACAGTGGTAAGTTAGTTCTTAGCTCATCCCCAAACTATTGTATACACATCTGCAAACACCATCCACTGCACTTTGCCTGAATGGGCTGCCACCTGTATCCATATCTGCCTTGCCCAGCACGATGCCTTATACAGGAGCTTTTCCAGAGTAAGTAGCACAAGGCTTATAATAGGACAGGATTAGACCAGCTGGAAGAAAGAACCCCAATTACAAGAGATAAGGGCAAACAGCTCCATTTCTGCAAGGAGCCAGTGTGGCATGCTGACCTCAGGCACGGAGGGATGTAAAGCCAACGCTGTGGGTTATGTGAACTCTCATTGAGAGTACACCAAGAACAGGTTTGTGGGTCAGTATGTGGGAGCAAAACTGCCATGGTAAAGCCTGTCATACACCTGCACAGCTCTCATTTAGCAGGTGAGCCTCTGGATAGAAAAGAAAATAAATAACCAGCACTGAAAGCAAGTCATGTCCTCTATTCTGCAGGTCAGATTAGTTATATACACTAAGTAAGGCAATGAGAAAATAATGACATGCAATGTAGTTAAAAGTGAATGCCTTCATCCTTTTGTTGTTTATCAGTTAGTAAAATGACATTATAGAGATGCTTTATGTATTTATTGAAAGGGTAGAAACATCTATTAAAGCTCATTTTAGCTGTTGTTAGTGCCATCAGACATGTTCTCTTCTGCCATGAGCTGGAACAAGACTGTCAGCAGGCAATGAATGATATAGGAAAATGATTTTGCATCATTTGAGATACATACAGAAATATAATCATACCCAAGGTCAAACATTAGAAAAAGGTTGGGCATTTGGGGCAATGAAAGCAATGCTGTCAGATATTGAAATCTCAGCAGGAGATTCAGCTCCATTAAAACTGAATACACAATTACTTTCAGCTTGGTACTTTCCATGCATGTATAACTAGTTTGTTCATCTTCATGCCCCCTGTGTTAGTCAGAAAAGGTAAAGGTTGGACATTTTGAGGAATGGGTATGATACTCTTTTCATAGGAGTCTAAATAATTGATAAAATGACTATATAACATATATGCAACTAGTGTATCACTTCAACAATTAATTTGCCTTGAAGAAGCTGACCTAAGAGATAAAAATAATTGGCTCTGCCCAGTTGTCTTTAAATTCTCCACAAGTATTTGTGTGACTTTACATGAGTGGCCTTCCAGAAGGTGCTCCTTTGGTGATCAGGAAAAGAAACACTCAGTATGCCTTCTGAGCAGCGCCATTGGAGTAGTGCGATGAAGAAACAGAACCAAAGGAACAAGAAGAAAAATTAATGAAAGATCATTTGGAAAATTAACTGTAATTGGATGTTTAAAAAGGCAAAGAAGAAGGATGGTGAGAAAAGCCTGTCTCAGAATAGGCGTTGCACAGGGAGAGCTGTGAGAAACCGTTGGAGTTACTGGTATAAGTATTTGGCTATTTGGCTTCATCCATTAATTGTACGGGTATAAGATAAACTCCACGTGCACTTGGCTACTTGCACTACATTCTGCCTGTTAATGCATCTCTGGTATGACACTTTAATCTTAGAAATGCCCAACCAACTTCAAACAACAAATACTTATGAAAAAGTCATCCTCTTAAGGGATGTTTCCTCCAAATCTTGGCTTTTTATCCAAGACAGAGAACTAGCTCAAGTTCATTCAGGCATTTCAGAGTCCAAAATCTGTGACAGTCCAGTATTTCATGATCTCAGAATTAGGCTTAAGGAATAAACCTTCTGATCTTGCCTTAGAAACTAAATAATTCTTGTAATGTTGGGAAGATACCACATTTTTTATGTGTTTTCTTTATTTCTGAGATTTCTACACTGGAATTAAAGGAGTAGCCTAATATAAAAGTTCCAAATTTTAGAAAAACTGAAAAACCTAATAATTTTCAACTTATGTTTCCCTGTTATTAATTTTAAGAAATTCCATGTGAGATTGAATTATGTGGTTATAAAGTTTCGTGTATTGACAGTAGCCACCACAAATCTTCTGTTTATCTGTGTACTTGATACCATCATTTCCTGATCCACCACTTACAATTATGAGTATACATGTAACATGTAACACCAGAAACATGCAATTGCATTTACCATGTGCTTTTGACACATTATCATGCAGAGTTCAGGCAAATTAATTTCTAACAGTACTCCCCAAATTTCTAATTCACACAGAATTTTTAAGAAGCAAACTTTATTAATAAATAATACATATTAATATTAAATTATTTTGTTATATGTTAGAGTTATAATAAATAAAAAATATCTATGCTATGCCTCTCAACTATTCCAGTCTGATGAGCAGAAAGATATTCATTTACATTCCCAGCTGCAAATACCAAAGAAACATTGGGAACATCATTTTCCTTTCCCTGCTTCATCACTGGCAGATAGGTAACACATCACTTATTCACTTGAAATTCCCCACCAACTTTGTGTGTAACCTAAAACATAAGTAGCAACAGAAAACATGACACAAGGCTTTTTGAAATGACCTGTGTCATTATTTTATTGTTTTCCCATGCAAATAACACAATCCTCCCTTGCCATCATATCTCACTCCATATACTTCCAGTAAAAATTACACCAGCTATAGGAACGTGGTGTGCCACTTACTGGAATTAAAAATGTGCCAGGGCAGCACTGACAGCCAGGTGATGTTACCTGTACCCAAAGCCACAGCACAACGTATTACAAAGATGTGACAATCCTGCATGCACCAAAGTGTCTGGTTTTCTAGTGTATTTGGTCTAAAACAAGTTGTTTGCCTCCCTGCAATCTTTGTCTTTTATGATACTGACCACCCTCCTCCCTCTCACATGGTACCTAAGCAGACCAGAGCCATTACAGTTTCCTCATGCTTTAAAAGAGAAATAAAAGTTACTACCTGTCACAGCTCTGTGGTTAACTGCATGTTTCACATCAGCTTCCTCCAGGGAGCATCTCTGGGGCCATGGATCCCAAATGTCATCTTTTCCTACATCATTCTGCCTAGGTGTCATGGTGCACAGGCTGAGCTTCCCTTACAGCCTGCTGTAAACTGTCCTCCTCATGCTGACCCAGTATTTCTTCTTGCAACATATTCTTACAAGGCACAACAATAACCATAACACATAGTTCTGCTTCTTTAAAGGCAAAAATATATTTGTTTTGAGAAACATCTCCTAAAAGAACAAACCGGCTTGACTGTGTTACCCAGTACCATAAGAGATACACATTCACATTTCTTAATACCAGACAGTGTCTCCTGACCCAGCCCATCCACTTCTTTCTCTAAGCCAAAACAAGACAACTATTAAAATATTTTATGCTTCTACTTGGCCAAAGCTTGTTGATTTACAGCAGTAACTTCTCTTTTTCCCTGGGGAGTCCAGTGGCTCAAGTCATGTGCATAAATGCATGCACATGTACATGTGTACACGTGTGTCCATATATGTGTGATAAGAAATCACCTAAAGCATTGGTAATCTTTTCCTATTATTAATTTCATTTTTTACTGCTCCACACATTCATGGTGTCTAACACATCTCAATGGTCTTTGAAGCTTCCACGCTTTCAAGGTCTCACATCTGTCGTGCTATCAGTACCCTGCCACAGATGAAAAGAATATAATTATGGATTTAGTGTAATCATTGATTTCTGGGCTCCAAACCATTCAAAGAAAGGTCACAAGTCCACATGGCTGCCCCTTAGGAAAAGGATTAGCATTTGACTATTTTATTTAGCTGAAGACACCCCCAATTAAATGTAGAGACTTCTCTTTGGACTCTGCACCTGAGGCAACTTGAAGATGATGGATCAATCTTCCCTATGCCAACTGTGCCTTATTTGCACCAAGCTGATACTGCTCCCACCTGTTACAGGCAGTAGCATTGACTTTTTGCTCACCAGCCCCCCTTTCATTTGCCAGGCAGCATCTCCCTTTGGAGAACTGCCTCAGCAAGACGTGGAGGACGTGCATCTCAGTGGCTGCACTTTTGGGAATGTGACAGGGTGCCAGAAGATTGTGTCTAAAACAGGGGAGCTGCTGCCAAACCTTCAAGCATTTAACTTAGTGCAGCTCTTGGAGATCCACAGTGCAGATGTAAAGACACAATTTTGCCCACAGTGTTTGGATTAGCAGTAAATCTACTAATCCAACACAATATCCAAGGGGGCATGGCTAGATCTATGGGTTCATAAATTCACACCACTCCTTTTATTATTCTGGGCCCCAGATGGTTTCGAATGGGCACAGGCATAATGAGATCTTGGAAGACATTATTATATTCTTAGGTCAAAATTCTCAGTCCAATCTCTTTTATCAGGCTCAGAGCCTTTGTGTCCCTGAAGTGCTAATACTTTATGCTGATTGACTATGCAGCCTTCAGTGGGAGTTCACATTATTTTTGATACAATTATTATTGACAGTAAAAACTCCACCAAAAAAGAAGAATCCCATTTGATATTACTTATAGTATTATACTGTCTGGAAAATACAATGCCTGAGACCTTCATTATAGTTATGTTTTCATAACAAAACAGATGAGAGGGGGGAAAAGGGCAGGATAAAAGTATTATTTTAGTAACGGGAAGACAAAGCATGAGCTTGATTATAAAGACTTGTGAGCTTTATAAATGCATCTTTGAACTGAGCGAGGTTTGCCTTCATTTTTTTTCCCCTCTTCTTTTAAATAAATGGTTCTTTGAACCTGGCAGTTGTAAGGAAGTGAAACAGAACAAACGTTGAAAAGTGTGCTTGTCTGAGTATCCTTACACCATATCTGGCTGAGAGTACAGGTGGCCAAGCACAGAAAGTTCCTGCCAATTTCTAAAGTTACACTTTTATCCACTAAACAAGCATCCTGATCCGGGTTACCAAATAGGGCACTCAACAGGAGCCTCAAAGTGCACATATTAAATATCACTTATTCCACAGCCTGGACCATCCAGCTTAGTAGAGCTTGATCTAATACTGTTTCACCCTTTTCCTGTGCTCACTGGATTTCGGGTAATGAACCTTCCCAGGAGACTACTCTCAGAAAGTATCTTCTTGTAGAAGAGTTAATGCACATGCTTCTATTTTAAAAAGCACATGTTCAGCACATTTCACTTTTGTGAAATGGAATATGGTTTAAGTTTGTTTCAATAAAAAAAAAAGAGAAGGGATTCTGCTGGAATGACTTGTGTCAAAGTGCAAAAGGTTTTATACACAATGAATAGATTTTTTCTTTCCCCTCTTGAGGGCCAAAGAGGAGACATTAAATTAAATCTTTCTGCCACGAAAGCAGTTGCTGTTTTACACACAGAGAATCTACAAGGTGGCTTGTTATGAATTCTCCATCTTTGTATTTATTTTGGATTAGACTGATTTAATCTAAGAGTCACATCAAGAAAGCCAGACCTTGTCTTTAATGAGAAACTCAATATGTATTCACAGTAAACACCTTAAATGTCAAAGATTAATGGACGGTATTCAAAGGCCATTATTATAGTAACTATGCTTGGCCAAAGAGCAGTAATTCTTTTAAAGGCACTCTTTAAAAAAATGTTAAATAATAATAATAAAAAATCCCTACAGTGCATCTTAATACAGAGGAAGGACAGTAACAAAATCCTACATAACCAGTAGCTCAAAAATCAAACCTTGGCAATGACTATCAGCATGAAAAAAAGTATGAATTGTATGAATACAGTGCCAGGTACCAGTGAGCCCTATGAACAGAACAGATCTGTATTCAGCCTTCTTGTCCCCTGAACTAGTGTTTAAACCCATGTCAGCATCAGCCCTGCTGAGCTCAGCTGTTGCCTGCTCTGTGCTATATTCCTTCAGGTTCTTCTCACCCAAAGAGGTATCAGCCACGTTCATACAACATATAGACATATCCATCTCCTAGGAGTAATTTTTTAGTGCATAATTTAAAATGTCTGCATTACAAAACTTATCAGATAATGTTATTCTTTGAATAAAAACTCCTAATCTTCTATCTTATTAACAGGAGCCTCTTCCTTAGGTGTTTCAACGTGCCCTCTCCAGCTTGCTTACCCAGGGCTTGAGGGCAAAACATTGTACAGGGGGTGTGATGGGATAGGCAGCTCAATGCAGCAGGCCTGCGAGAGTGTTGTGATCATTTTTGCTTGAGCTCTGACTAGATTCCACTGATTAAAAATCTCAAGTATGTTTCCTCCCCCGGCCAATAACTCCCTGTACTCTGATCCATCTTTTGTCCAAACATGTAAAAAAACATCCTGCATTTCCATACACACTTTATGTCTGCTATACCACAGTCTATTTGCAGATCTGTGGTGAGCACATACACTTTTCCTTAACAGTATTTAAGGAAAACACATACAGTGATTTCCTAAAGAGCCTCACACAGACTCCAGCATGATTACTGTTCACTGAAACAGAAGGTGGAAAAGTTCTGGTGTGCCTGAGTGAAGACCCGTCTTGATCTGGAAGGAATTGCTTCATACATCAGTCACAAAATCGAAGGCTGTGACACCATGAGGTTTATCAGAAATAATAAAGCCTCTTCAAGCTGGCTCAATTTTTATTTGCAGTCATGGATATGTCTATCAATTTATGGATAATTTTATTTAATTGCATTTAGAATCAATTAAAGCAGTTCATTTATATGGAATGAAGAAGCAACGAAAAGCTATTGTTTACTCGTTCCCCACACTGAGAAACTTTCCCTTTGGCAGCAGGATTGAACTTTAAAAGGAAATGATAATAGTTATAGTCATGAATACTCAAAGGCAACAAAATAATTCCTTTTCAAACAGATTGAGAGAGATCAAATCCTCTGGTTTATGCAGGTCCAGTCTCAGTAATCAACTAACATAGTGCCATGCTATTTTACCTGGATGCGCAGAAACTACTAAAATTGAGAAAATAAGATACTTTCTTTATACAAGCGTTGTTACAGAACAGATTCACTCGAGGAAAATGAGTAATGAATGTATATTTTTTTAATTTGCTGACTAACCTTTGTGTATTTGCTATTTCATTTCGGTTACATCTCTGCTCCAGTCTCAGCTGCCTATGGTTTAATACGGAAGAATATAGCACAGATAACCTGCAACCATGGAATGTCCAGAATTATCCTTATATGATTCTTAGAGAGCATGAAACAGCACAAATTAATTGATTTTGACTTATTTTGCTCTGAAGTATACATCTCTTGTTTTGTCACCAGCTGATAATAAAAGGATATAGTTCTTTGGCAATGAATAGTGACAGCAGCGGAGTGGCATGAAACCACAGTTGTATACACAGGACCCGGCTTTCTGCTAAGTAATTCCACTGCAAATGAGATCTGTCTCTGCTGAAGTCAACAGCATTTGCACTGATGCACAGTGTTGTACCTAGGAATAGATGAGGTCCATACACTGCACATGTAAATGAAGGAAGTGTCAGCCCTAAAAGTCTGCTATTGATACTCACCAGCCAGAGCAGCCACTTAAAGGGTTGTGGCATTGATTATCTGTCGGGTACACGCTCCAGCTCTCGACTCAAATTTTTCAAATAACAGCAGAAATGAACAAGCTTTTCATCTGAAGCATGCCAAGTAGTTAAAAAAAAAAAGGAAAAGGATAATGATTCTTCAGTGAGGCACAGATTTGCCACCTTGTGTTTATGGGATTCTTCAATATTCCTACAAAACATTCGCCAGCCGAAGACTGACAATACTTAGAAACAGTCAGGATCAGCCTCCTGAAAGTTATTACCTTCGTCTTGTCCTTTGGAAAGAGCTATCTGGCTACTGCTCTGAAAGAAGTTTAAAAAAGCATTAATTGATCATAAATGAGAAATTTGTGAAAGCCACAAAATGCAAAAGCAAACAAAAAACCACGTTACTACTGCACTTCAGTATCGGGATTCAAATAACAAATGTACTTGTTGGCATAGCATATGTAAAGATGCTAAGAAGAGGTACAGTATGTTCGATATTAAATAGTACATTAAGAACATGATAGCATAAATTCTCCTAATAACCTTAAAAATAATTGTTAGCAGTTGTCTTCTCAAGTCGAAAATCTGCTTTTTTGTCATTGGCTGTATTTGCCTTGATTAGCATTTTAGAAGAAAATAATCCAGAAATGATAGTCCTTCACCTCTCTACATTTTTTCTCCCAGCAAAAGCTAGCTGTTCAGGTATCTGAGCCATAGGAATACATCAGAAGCCTAAGCAATACTTACTCTGCTGTCTTGTGCTTGGGGATCAGCCAAATGGGGTGTCCCTCAAGACAAAAGCGTGAAAGCGGAGGTCATCCTCTGTACTTGCACCCAGTTGCTGGACTATTTTGAATTACTGAGGATGAGCTACTTGGTTTAATGATGTTATAATACAATGAGCTTAGATCCATGCCTACTGCATCTGCTTTCCAAGGAGTCAGAAATGAAAGTAGCAAGAATCAGTTTTTCATGTATTTAATATTTTAGGTCACATCCTTTTGTTCAGTTCAGATCGCAGAGATTACAGAATTCTCTCTCTCCTCCCAAAAATTTGAATCTTCTTCTCACATGTGATATTGTTAAAATTGTTTTCTGTCCTCTTTTCAGAAGGTGGTTGCTGAATGATATAACACTGAATACTAAATAAAGTGAAACTTTAAATACCTTGTGCTCGGTGCTTGTTCCATTCAGCTTTGGAATGTGATAATTCTACATGTTCAGAAGGCAAAAAAAGTCCTTTTAATTAGCAGTTGAGTATATAAAGTCAATGCTATTGTAACCTTCAAAAAGCCACTGATTTGTAAGAAGGAGCTTTGCTGAGTGCTCCTGGCACTATGAAAAGAAAGTAGCATATAAACAGAAGATGTGATAAAGGACAGTACAGGAAATCACTGCATTTCTGTTTCTAGGATCTATTGTTACATAGCATGAGAAACGGATGGATACTATCAACAGGAACACTAAGATTATTCAAAACCAACTGATGCAGCTTGAAGCAAAGCAACAGAATGAGAGATGCCTAAAACAGAGCCCAAAAGGAAAGTATTTGAAAACATATATTTTCCGATAAGGCAGATGAATAAAACAATTGATAATTGAGATAAATTTGAATCTGGATTTTCTCATGAGAATTGCCATTCTGTTCACAGCACTGAAGACGGGTGAATAACAGAGTGACTGGGTTTTGGTTTTTGCTTTTGTTATGGTTTGGGGTTTTTTTCTTGGACAGGGGTGTTTTTTGGTTTTATGGTTTTGGGTTTGTTTTTATTTTAAGGATTCCATCAGATGTGATCTTCCTTAAAAATTGGGTTTTTTTTTGGGGGGGATTCCACATTTTGGTTATTCTTGCTTTATTCACAAACTGCTCATGCAAGGGAGGAAAGTAGCTCAAAACCACTTTTCAACCTGAACAACTAAAAGTAATTAAACCATTTTCAGCAAAACTTGAAGTTCTGAAATGATCTAATTTACAAGTGCTATTCCCTTCCACAGCAAAAGACCACCAGGATGCATCTATACTAGAGTTCTTGTCCCAGTATTTTGCCTAAGGCATTGAGAAAGCTTTAAGTATCTTCCCCTGGCCAAATTTTGCCCCAAAACCTCAGGCTTCTGTATCTTCAAAATTATCTGCATTACCAAAACTGGACAAAATTCTGGTGCTGTCAAGCTTACTGCTGATGTTTGTCAGGAGGACATCAAAGAAGTAAACCACTTTTTCTTTTTTATGCACATGGACATAGTAGAGCTGCATTGATTGCACTGTAGTACTGCTTGGGTCATGATTGTAGCATAACTCTTTATGCTACATGACAATCTAAGTATTTCTCAGTTTCTATTTTACCATGAGACATCCAGGTCCAGGTTTCAAATCCTGTTCATATACTGCTACAAGACTAAGTAAGTAGATATCTGCACCCAACTCCCAAAAGCAACTTAACATCCAGTCGTCTAGGATTTGCTGAGAGTAGTTAATGTATGGACAGTTCAGCCATTATATATTTTTGGCTGCTTTGTCTCCAAAATGAATAGTACAACTTAAAGCTTTACAGTGACAAGAACCTGCAATTGTCCCCTGAAACCAAAGACCTTATCATTGAGATACAGCAATTCATGTGTCTTAATCTATTACTGACGTATACATGTATATCTGACTTGTAAAATTTACTGAGTAGCTAAATGCAATTCATTTGTTTGTAAAGAAAGTAATTTTGTCTGGAAAGTTTACTGCAAATGCATCATTACATTGGAAGTATTTTTATTTTATTTTATTTTTTTTTACTTGCTAAAAGACTAAGCATTATCTACTAATAACATGAAGATGCAGAAAAGAAAAGGTCAATTTAATTGGAACTACTATTTCCTGGGGTTTAAAAGGAAAATGTTGAAGCTAAGATGACATTGACAAATTGCTACTATTTATTTAAATTGTGTAATGCAATCTACCAGTAGTTCTATAATCTGCATGTTTGAAGCAGTTGACCCGTCCAACTAATGCAAACAAATTAGCCTCCCGGGTACTAACTATATCCTATAAGCCATTAAATATCGTAATCTAACATAATTTAATGCACAAACTCTCTAAGCTAAAGTGTTATAGTGAATATGTGTTATAAAAATTACAATATGTGGGGTCTAAGCACAGTGGAGCCCAGGTCAGTAAATTTGTCTTTTCTGTCATTCAGGCCAAATGAATGCAACAGCAACACGGCTTGGATTTCATAGTGCTGAGGCTTTGCCCAGCAGATCTCTTCATTGCCGCATGATTGATTTCCTCAAAAGTCCAGCACCGGTTTAAATGGTTTAGTTCAATAGTTCCTACCACTAATATATTGTACAATTTTCATTTCAATAAGTAAATTGGTCCTGTGAAAGTGTTTGCATACTAAATATATTCTAAGAAAATTAAGGCTCTATTATGCCCATTATACACAGCTTAGAAACAACTCAGTATTCCTCACTGATTTATAGAAATGCCAATCCTGAGACATCACAATTCATGCAAATAAACTCACCTGAAAGGAATGAGGCTGTTTGCCTGGGTAAAATATGAACAAAACCTGGTATAATTAGCAAAGTAGTAATTCCCACAGGAACCAAATTCTGGTGTTTTGTAAACAGGTAAAATTGCCTTGTTCTCCATTATGATAAATATCCCAACAGAAAAGCACATAATTATTATTTTATCATACTGAGAGGTATGCTCCCAAATTGACCCATGAGTAATGTCAACCATGTAGGAGCAAGATCCATGGAACAGGTCTGAGGGCTACTGTGTCTTCCCCTGGATTTCACTTGCCTTTGGATCAGTCCTTAAAAGATAGTCTAGTCAATAGAGTTTCATAAAAGCCGGGAGATACATAAAGGTAACATAGAATGATTAAATCAATCAGGAAAGTAATAGTCCTATAACCAAAGGAAAGTGAATAGTTATATATCACTGACAGGCCATAAAGTCATTACAGGAGCTTATGGGACCTTACTGTGAACTTAATTGCTAAGAAAAATCTTCTGGTTACAGTAAATATATATATATTGAACTTTTCTGGAAGGTAATTAAGCAATAACAATAAAAAATAACCCCACAAAACTGAATCCCCTCAAATTACCTAACCATGTGGAAGAAGATTTTTCCAAGCCATTACTAAATTTCCTTTTTACAATCTATGCTTTAAGTGGAAAAAAAAATCTTATAAATTAATGATTTTTATGAGAACTGAGCTGAATTACAGTTTTTCACAATGAAAAGAAATAGGTAATATCAGGTACTACCTATAGAAACAAAAATGAGAAGAAAAATAGAGATTCTTCAGAAATTTGGGAAATCTTGTTGCCAGAATAGAGATATTTATAGTTTCACATGCTTGGTTGTAAAAAGCACAATGGATTTGCAGAGCTATCTGAAGAGATTTAATTTCAATGAACGCAACAGGCAGAGAGAAGGAGCAGAGAAAAATGCTCTGATTCAGAGCATATGACCTTTCTGGGTAGAGTCATCAACAACTGCACAAGACCTTATACATAGAAATATAGAAAATAATCTTGTTTCATTCAAAATATCCTCAATCACTAAATTATAAAACCAAAGAGATGTAACTGAATCTGATCACAAGATCTGGATCTCTGCCTCCCGCTGCAGGAACTGACAAGGTGTGATGATTTTACCTATCAGAGGTGGTTGTTTTTTTCCCTGCAAAATTATCATGTATTTTCCTTTCTCTGAGGAGTAATTAAGTGACTCATGGATGAGATCTAGAAAATTGATACTTGTCAGTGGTAAAAACAATGATCAGTGGAAGAGGTAAGTTTACTGTAGGATTGTGATTTTAGTCTTTTTTCAAGTTCCTCTCCAAGTTTGGAACAGTTCTGGTTCTTAACAATCATCGTATTGTCAGCTGATAAATATTAATTTTCCCTGGCTTAAGAGCTTTTAAGCTGAAATTTCATTGCAAACTGATTTGAAAAGTAAGTTGTTCAACATTTCCTGAATTCTGGTTCAAAAGAATAAGCTCTTTAATATGACCAATACTGACTGATAGTTGCATTTTCCCTTTCTATAGTGTACTGTAATGCCTTGGACCTGCATTAAACATAAAATTACTCTGAGAAATCCACATTACTTTGCAAGTTAGTTCAACTTAAAGTTAGGATTCAGAGAAACATTTACGGAGGAACGAATCTGCATTAACATGAATGATAACATACGAGGTATTTTAAATGAACAGTAATTAAAATTTAGTAGAATGATAATATGGTAATTAAATACCAATTGTTTGCGCAGGACCACTTATTGAGTTTAATAAGTATGTAAAAGATATTAATCTAGTTGTCATGCAATTACCTCATTGAGGGGGAGTGGGAATATGCGCATGTGTGTGGGAAGAACAAATCATGAAATGCAAAACCCAGTTTAAAATCTGCATTAAGGTTATGACAGAACTATATATATATATATATTTAAAAATAAATCACTCTTTCCTCATCTCAAACTATTGGGATATTCAGGTAGATACAGTGAGGTGACCTGTGGCCATAAAAAGGGCTGTTGTAGTGGAGGCATCCAGTGGAAAGAGAGACCAGTTGCAATAAACCATGACAAAATATAACACTCTAAATGTTAAATTTTTAAAGAACATCTGGGCATTTATTGTATCACCTGTGTAGCTGATACCTCCATGTAGCTAGGTATCAACTACCATACTTAACAAATATCATTTAGCACTCTAAAGAATTATTTGCATTACTTGGGCTACCATTGCATTAAGTGCCTAATACACAAGAAAGAAATCTTTACTCATTTCTATGGGATTTGCACATTCATGAAGTTTTTTGCAAGGTTATTGTGACAACTGTACTCATCAACTTTACCCTCCCCCCGTTAAATAAAAATAGGCACTTTTTGCCTATGTATCATAATTTCAACCTGCAAGGTTTTAAAAACAGGAGATGGGATGGTCTTCACATTTTTCTTATAAATTATCCATCCTTCCTGCAACAACTTTGGAAGCAGTGCCAATTTTTTTTTATAGCTCAGAGCAGTGATAAAATATTAACCATACCATACATACATACATTTTTTCACAGCCCTGTGTAGAAAAAGGCAATATTTTTATGTTCCTGTGTTTACATAGGCATTAGAAGCAGAGAAAGGTGGTAGGAAACTTGAGTTAACTTCCCTGTCCACTGAGGGGGATGGAGTTCACCTATGTTATTCCCAGCAGGACTTTGACAAGCCTGCTCACAAAAACTCACTGAAAAGAGGATCTCTCACCTTCCTAGCAGGGCTGTCTTAATGTTTAACTAGCCTTTTTATCCAAAATCTTTGCAGCAAAGCTAGCTAATTTCTTCTTTTCCTAAGCCCAACAGAGAGAAGGAGGTATTGACTTTTCTGCCGAGCAAACCCAGCTCATTCAGCCCTGTCTCCAACCTACTCTTCCTGCATCTTTCATCATTTTCAGTCCTCTTCAGAGCTCCAATTCCTGCACTGCGTCCTTAAAGAGCAGTGTTTAAAAATGGATGCTGCCAAGCCCACAGCAGCACCAAGAGCTTGCCCTGCCCCCAGGCTTCATTAAAACAGGAGAAGCATCTTGGAAAAATGTTTTAAGCACAAACAGAAATGAAAAAGAGGAATAGATTCAACATAAATTACAGGGGACAGTGCTTTTTCCATCACCTTCCAAGCACTGCTTTATGAAAATTCCAGGCTTTAGGAGCAGAAATGTTCTCTTCCTTCAAATGCAAACGAGTAGACAAGCAGAAAGTTTAATACGTAGAGGGAAGGAAAGAGAAGATGACTGAGGTTAGTATCAGGGTTTGCAGAAGCCATGTAAAGAAAATAGAGCCAAGTCAGTGTTGAGAGCCCTCACTTCCCTAGCACTGTGCCTCTTTCAGTGGTACTACAGCAGGGCAGCTCCACTGAGCCTCCCAAGGGAGATTTCTCTCAGCCTGTATTTTTTTTCTCCCAGCCATCCCTGCAGCCACATTTCAGCACGTTCTGTGTTGCTTTAATTAATTAAAAGGAGAGAATAATTAATGTAGCAACTCTTATTCTAATTTAAGCCATCAGAGAGAGGGTAGGAGGAGAAGTAGGGAGCAGATGCACCTGAAACCATGCACTTTTAATGATGCTGCAAACCCAGTAAAGAGGTAAATTCGAATAAGTGTATCATTGTTCTGCATCCCCACAAAGCAGCTGCAGGATACTGGTCCGTCCAACCCACAGCAACAGCAGAGATGGAAACCTTTCTAGCAGAGAAAATACTCTCTGTAAATATTAGTAGCTTCTGCAGTACCATAGGCTCAAATGTGTTGATGGGTCACATAATTTTTGCAGATCATACCGCTAGATATTGGGAAGACTTGCATACCATATGTGCATCCTTATTCCTTTCAAAACGATCAGTTGTTGAAAGGAAAAAATAAAGAGTTGTGTTTGGGAGAGAAAAAGCAATATGCACTGAAGCTCAAAAACAGGCTCACGTTTGAAGTGTCACTTTTCGTTTTTATCACCATTTTATCACCACTAAGGGAAAGTGCTCTGCAGCATACAGAGCACTGCCTTATTCAATAACATGTTAGAAGCAGACTTTTTAGCTTGGAGATAGAAACAAACAAGGGGAAAGGTAGAGGCAGATGATTAAATGGACTGAAAATCCAGGCTGACACACTAGTACCAATTGAACAAAACTGGGGTCAGGAGAAAGGTGCAAGAGCATGAATGAGAGCTTAAATTCCCACTTTTATAACACACCACTGGTTTATGTCATTGCATTACCTTGATTTCACGTCTGTATTCTACAGATTGTGGAATACGTTCCCAATCCCCAATTACAAGTCTGTAGATTAACATTTCCACAACTGCAAGGCTCATTCAGCAGTCCAAACAGGCTCTGCCAGCATCATCACCATCTCTGGGGCTGCATAAAAGCACGTTGTTGACTTAGACCACCGGGCCAATTCTCTGAAACGATTTCTTAGGAGATGTTACGCTTTTATATCGTTAAATCTACTTAAAGTTTTTTTTCATTTGAAGATCACTGACCTGGTGCAAGAAAATATTTTCTCTCCGTAGGAGGCAGACCTCTTCCCTTCCTGTGACTTTCAAACCACCAAAACTTTGAAGAATTACTGTACATCTTTTCCCACTCTCTAGAGCACCCAGTTCCTTACGCAGGCAGACCCCCTGATGTTTTAGGAATATAAATAAACACTATATACATTAAAATTCTCTATTCACATTTATACCTGTGTGTTTTTTACAGATTTCTCTCCCAGCCCATTAAAAGTATTTATTTTTGTCAACCTCTCTAAACAGCATTCTTAGGTGACAGGATTAAAATGAACAAAAAATGAATTTTATCCTTGATTCTGCTGTTCCCTTAACATTGTATCCGTGTGAAGATCTCACACACTTTCAGAAAGTTAAGGTTCATTTCTGGCTTGCCAGAGAGTGGCAGAAAGCTGACCTTCCGACTGGTCTGACCTGTACTTAGCCACAGTATTGCAGCTTGGAAGAGCTTTTACATCGTTATGTTGATATTTAGGACTCCAATAGTATAGGGCTGGATGCTCCTAAATTTTGCGTGCCATTGACATCAAGTTTGATGTCATATTTCATTATGATGGGAAAATTACTGACAATAGAGTGTAGTGAGCTTTTTTGTCTACATAGTACACATATGCTGAAAGAATGCAAAATGCAAATCCATCAGTCATCGGATGTGAACAGCTGGATCATTTTTTTGACTCTACAAATGTTTATTTACCTCCCAAAACAATCTTCCTCATTGCTTCAAAGAAAGTTGGGGACAGCCAACCCAAAAATCCCCAGTATACAGTGTATGCTTTGGCATCAGTCCTAAGGCCACAGAGTACAGGATGCAAACTTTATATTTCTAAATATAAGTATTTGTACAACTCAATATATACAGGTTAAATAATTTGTACATAAAACTAATGCTAAAAATACTTTGCTGTAATGATTGCATTTTCAAATGAGTATTTTTTTAAGAGAGATATTATCTTATTCAGGTGTTTTTCTTCTCTTAACTTTTTCCCATGCTTTGATATTGTTTACTATGGTAAAACATTAGGCCATTAATGAAACAGCATAAAAGGATGAAATGAGAGAGATCTTCATTAAGAACTTGTAATGAAGCAATACACAGAGGAGAACATGCACAGATTCTGCAGGTGGCTGGTTTGGAATGTACAAGCAAGTTCTTCCTTTCACAGAGGCTGGAAAGGACAACAACAGTCTGGTGGCCAGGGGCAGCTCAGGATGTTCTCTGGCATGAACTTGAGAACTTGCAAAGTTTGTGACAATGACCCTGAGCCTTGCCAAGCAATATGCAGGGAAGAAGGTACCCTCAACTCGAAGGTACCCTCAGCTCAAAGTTACCCTCAGCTCAAAGTTACCCTCACCTCAAAGTTACCCTCACTAGAGAATGCTCTCTACTGTCTTTTAAACTAAAGGCTTTTTAACTTTAATACCCACAGGAGAACTAAAACATTTGTGTGCAGTGGCAGTTAACCAGCAACTTGATAAAGAAGCAGGATTCTCCCACCTTCTTCAAAGAATGTTAATCATACACCAATGGAAATAGAGCCCTCTTTGTGCTTGTGTGTGCCAAATTTGACAGAAAAGGGACACAGCTTTGGAATGCAGTTGTGTTTAAGCATTCAGAACAGAAAACATGGTACCCTCTTAACTTGAGCTATGTGCACTGTCAATTCTCATGATGCTGAACATATCTCTGGAGAAGTGAATCCAGCTCACTACTTACATTATCCCTCTAGCAACTTAATTCCAAAGTGAAGCAGTAACATAACTACGAGAAAAAGTAGACAGTATTGGTTTTAATCTTTTGAAACCAAGTAGTCCTCTCACCAGCTCAAAGCTTGGTTGTTACTTTAGTTAAGACCAGGCAAGTCATGCATCTGGTTATGATAAAAAGGTGGTGGAGAAGTAGAACTCTACTCAACTGGCTATTTCAGTGGCAGGGATTTGGGCATGCTGTAAAATCAAGGACAGAGGAGGGACTGTAAAAAGGTGAATTCCAAGGTTTAAAATAAAAATTTTCACTGAATTTGAAATCAAAGTGATTGAATCAAGTCATTTAAGTAGAACATCTGAAGAAAACATACTTCAGTGAAGCATCCAAGCTGTCAGAATACAAGACCAGCTGGAAAGACCATTACTTGTCAAGATATTACCATCTTTGAACTTTTGAAAGGTTCTTACTCTTTTTCGGAAATTTCCAGGTACAATAATTATATTGGGAAAAATAATCCAAAGCAAATTCAAACCAAAACACCCCACCAACCCTAAAAACCAAAAACCTTCCAGGAATTAAAAGATGATCTGATCCTAGCTCATAAACAGCAGCGCCGAAAGCAGCAGATGGACTGTGGCTACAGTACTTCAATATATTAATTATTTAGGCCATAATTTTTTTTTACACTGGAAACATCTGGCTTCTGATGCTCAGAGGAAAAACCAACATGATCCAAAACTAGTTCTAGCTACAGGTTCACCTTCTATGAGGGCAGGTTAAGTTCAAAACCAAGTAGAAAAAAGAACGGAAGTTTATTTACTATTTTAGAGGATGGAATGAGATATACACTCTTCCGTATAACATATTTTAAGTCATTTTTGTAAAGGAAACTTACTGGATATGGTTTTCTAATTGCTTCCTGTAAAACCCATGGAAAGAGCTGCTTCTTTTTCTGTCCTCAGGTCTTTAGAGAAAGCAGAGCTGGACTCGTAACTAACGCTTTGCAGAATCCCAGACAGTGGACTCGGAGCATCACTGGTCCCTAATTATCCTTTCCCTGAAAGACTCCAGCACCAACAGGGATCCACGCACAGTCCTGCTGCCTTCAGACCATTCCACAACACCCAACAGGTTTCTTATAAAACTAGTAATGTCTGCTTACATGTAGGTTTTTATAAATAGCCTTTTATGAAGACTGCTGCTAAGAGAGCAGTGTTGGAGACGTATTTCACACATAAGGTAAGACAAATACCACCTAATAAACCAGGGAGGTGTGGTATAATAGCCTTGAAATTAAACAGTGTTTTTCTAAGATCAAATGGAATTTTATCAGAAGACATCAAAACCAACTAATTTCAGGCTCTAATTAGCTAAAGGCAGTGAACTGCCCCATGTAAAAGGGAACAAAAGCTTTAGTTGTTTCATAAACCAATAATCCCAGAGTGGAACTATTATCCCGTTTCCAGATTTTTTTTTTCCTAAACTCTCCAAATCTCATGGTCCCAAGTAGGAAAGACAGGAAAGAGTAACCTGGTGTAATTACAGAGTAAGGGAAAGCCCCATGACCTCCAGCTCCTCATCTCCTTCAGCTGCCCAACTGCTCAGAAGCACATATCAAGTTTATCTGCACTGTCATGTTAAGATGATCTTCCTACAGATGATGCTGTCTTTTTACCTCTCAAATGACAAGGGTTGCACAGCTCTTTAGAAAAGTCTGAATTTCAGAGACAACACTTGCTTTTTCCACACACATTCGTAGTTCATGAGGTAGAAACAAGCCGTTGAAGAGAGGTTACACCTCAAGCCATATGCTCTATGTCAGGGACCTGGGGAGTTAGACCCCACAGCCAGGTTTATTTATAAACCATATTCCTAAGGACCCATCAGTTTGGAGAGAAGAACTTCCAAAGTTTTGATAAAAAAACCCAAAAAACCCAGAACTCAAAAAACTTTATATTCCTGGTTTTGTAAGTTTTAATCTTTTTATAAAATTACTGATCTTAAATAAAACATTCCAGATGAGAAAACTGTACCATCAACCCATTATTTTGCAATAGATCATCTTCTTTCCACATCTGAAAGCTTCCCAATATAGAATATGAAAAGGTTCTCAAGTGTTAGTGATTACAGGTGAGCTTACTTTTAAGCTAATCACAAAATGGAATAGCTTCATTCATAAAATAACTATTACTGTAAAGAGGTGGATTATGCCTAAGCAAGATTTCAAAGGTTAGATTTCACTTTCCATAAGAAAATACTACTTCAAATCTGATGCTGTTCTTTTCTACAGCATTGCCCCATTTTGATGCCAGCCTAAATAAGAACAGACATTTGTGGTAGTTCCCTATCCCAGTACATATTTTGCCTTTAAATTAATGGAAATTAAATTCTTAAAGACATATTGAGAGAACATGAAATGCATGATGATGTCCTGCTAGAAAAGAGAGATGAGAAAGAACTTTAAGAGCACCTAACTTCTGTGGTGGTAGCCTTCAAAATCTCTCATAAAAAAGACATGTAACTTAAGAATTACTCACTGCCACCCAGAATTCAGCTGTAACTGGGACAAGTACAATTCTCCAATAATTTACTGTACAGCAGTGAAATAGTCAACAATGCTGCACTAATCAAACTGCGAAGCAGCTCTCATTAGATGACTATCTTTGCATGAATAATGCACTATTGCATGTTTAGGTTTAATTAAATGTAATACATAAAATTTTCTTGTAATGAATATAGGTATCCATATGCTTCTATTATACTTGACTTCAATAATTCATCCATTTTTCTCACAACCACTCATTTGAACAATTAATCATATTGCCAAACTACTAATGTAAGTCATTTATGGAAAAAGTTTTTTGGTAGTAATTTACAGGCTAACTAGGGTTACAATGCTGCCACCATAGATACTCAGCACTTCTGTAAACTTGTACCAAATGTGGTACTTCTGAATGGATAACTACATTGAGAAGGAAAAACAAAAGCCATCCTGACAAAATAAAAGGATTTTAGGAGGATTTAGCCTTTGATTCTCCGATTCTTGTACCATTAAGATAGCCTTGCATGATGAAAATCTTGCCTCTTCTCGTTTGCTTCTTCCCAAAACGGTGTTTTTCTCCTTTTATATACTTTCTTTTGGTGCATTGCCCATGTTGATGGATTCTACACATTTTCAGGCTCTGGACATTTTGACATCTGTCTACTCTCAGAATTTGGAATCTGGAAACTCTCCAGAAGAGCTTTTTTCTTCCTCTTTGCAGGAGTCACCTATAACTGCACAAAAGTTGCCTATATCTCTGTATTCCTTGTGTTTTGTAAACTTACTGCTGCTCTGTCTCAGGAGCCCAGATGCAGACATGGGTCTAACCTGCTCCAGCTCCCGCGCTTACCTGATTTCTGCAAAGCAAGAATTGCACTTCTACAATTCTACTCCACATGCCAGAGCCTGCAAATCTGATTTCACTCTGTAAATAGATTATATCCAATATTTATAAAACGATTAAGCTAATCTGACATTTAATTAATGGAAATGGCAATGTCTGACTTTTTATTTTAATAAGCAACGCCCTTTGTTCCCACAGAAATCATTACCAGCAGTATGTTTAAAAAGAAAGAAAGAAAAAAAAAAGCCAGAAAGATTTAACAAAAGGTTCCATTAAATTAGAGAGCAATAAACAAACACAGCCCATTTATGCATCGGAGTCATTAAATGTGTATCCTCTCCAACACTTTCTTCACGGATAGTACTTAGGTCTGCTACAATTGATCTGCAGGGAGCAGTTACCTTAATTATAAAATGAAACACCTCTGCTAATGCAGTCTCGGAGCCTTGTTAGTTTACACCCCAGACATGTGGCTCTGAATGGGCTCCAAATGCTAATGCCAGTAAAGGCAGACATCCTCAGTCTCTGATGTGCCGTGCTTCGCAGTCCATGACCACACTGCCTACCAGGCACCCCTGTTTTTTTTTCTCCCTCTTGCCCTTGGGGTGGAGATAAAATGCAAGAACTCTTTGGTCCAGCTCAGCATGTACTTTTGAATAGTTCATTCATGGGCAGCCATTTGTACAAGAAGTCTTTTTATCTGATTATCTGCCCTCATTGTTAGGGCTTGTGCCTAGATGTGATGAGCCTTGCAGGAAAAATTAAAGAAGATGTAAACAGTAAATGCAGACATTTTGCAACATAGCTAAAAATAAATTGCACTACAGGCAATTATGCAAGTTTTACTGGATACATTAAAAAGACATTAAATGCACAGCTGTTTTAAGTGTCTTTTAAGCTGATAAATTAACTGTCTAATAAATTGTAAGATTTGTCAGCTAATAATGCTATTTTATCTGCTTTAACATATGCCTTCCTAGTTCATGAAGCATTATTGTAAGTGCCAAAAGGAGATAATGTGCATTTTACAGTGTTATGTCTTAAGTGGAATGGATCATTGGCCATGAAGAAGTGTGTTAATAAATCTCCTAGGCTTTGTTAATTGCACTCAATGAAGTGTCACTGTTAAAACACAAAAGATGTGATAGAGAAAGCTGAACATAATGTCTTTCAGTTTTACAATTAACAGTTCACTAGGCAAATCGACCAAAAAGACCATAATTTGTTGAAGCCTTATTAACTTACATTTTCCTAGTCAAGGTCATAATTGTGAATGGCTTAAAGCTATCTTTTAATGCTCATCAAGAAGAGTAACCTTGCTAGAGAGAATGAACTTTTCCGTCTCTCAGTAGCACTTATCATCTGCTTTGCAGGTAGAAGACAAATAAAGCTGAACTTTGTTACACAGCCATCTCTTTCAGTCACTCACCACCAATAACTGCCACTCTAAAGGGGAGAAACATGACTTTCAACATCTTTTCTCTACAGCAAATTAAAAAAGTGCAAAAGATGAAAGAAAAAAAATTAAGAACTGTATAAACCTATCAGAAATAACATAGTGCAGAGAGGAGACTGTTAATTTAACTTGAAGAACTATTCATCAAGATTTGAGGTATGGGAGTTTTTTACTCTCCCCTGGAAACTTAATTCAGTGTAGAAGAGAAAACAAATAATCCAATACACTTAGCAAGCAATTATCCAAATCAAATAAAAATCACTAAATACCTTTCATGAGGAAGATCTATTTCCATAATTCTTATTAAATATTGATTATTGAACATATTAACACTTCACAACATCTCATCAGATCAGCACTACTGGCCTTTGTAGGAAAATCTTCCCACTTAAGACCATTTGGTGATAATGTAAAGTATTATCTACAGCAGGGTAATCAGAGTAAATACCGATAATGTTGAATTGGCACACATGACTACAGATATATGACCGTCATCTCACTAATCCTCATGAGGTAATAAGAGCACATGATAGAAGAATAACGACCAAATGTTAATTTAAGTCTCTAATTTCCTCCTAAAAATACACAAAACACAGAATACAATTTCATACAAATCATCATATATTTAAATCTCAGACTGCAAATACTATCAGTTGCCATTAATGCAACCACTACATTGTGCTGTACTACTTTAAATGTACTCAGCACTAGCAGTTTGATTTGCCTGATAACAGTTGTAATACTCTTCCATGATGCACATGAGATGTTAGAATATATATAAAATATGTATTAATAAATCATTCTGCAAGCATTAAAAATAATGAAAGGCACCCAGCTTTGCTGTTACTAGGTTACAGGATGCCAAAACCACACAGTCAATCAGAACACGCTTCTTCCAGTCTGACAGAGCACATTGATTGCCTGTAGCTGGACAAAGAGAGGATGCTCCCAACTGCAGGACCAAGCTCCTTGCTGCAGGGTAGCTTTTGCAGGCAGGTGGAGAAAGGAGGTAGAAGAGGGAGGAACAGAATGTGTGATGCTGGTGCCCAAAGAAGCAGGATGGGGATGGATGCTGGTGGGTGGGCCTCCCATGCCCATTGGACCTGAAGAGCAGGAGACTCTGGAAACCCACTGATATGGATGCAGTAGGGAGAGGATGCATCAGTGGTTCAGTGCTTGTTTTCCAACTAGGGCTGTATGCCACACCTCAGCTTCACACAGTGATTTACAACATGTTATGATTATACTTGCCCATTAAATACAACAATTTTCACCTTCTACCCTGAAACAAAATGAGGTTGAATAAATATCTGCTGGGTATTCAGATTCCTGGGTACAAGGAACTATTCCAAACCACAAAGCATTACTGCTAACAAACAGCAGCATTAAATAACACCTGCCAACAACCTGGAAATATTTCTTCACATTTTTAATTAAGTTGCTTCAATTTGTTCAAACTCTTTAATCTTTTTTTATGAATGGATAATCAGCAGGGTCACAGCTCTCAAGTCAAGTCGCTGGGAATCAGGTAAGTATGTCCAAAAAGAGGCAGTTTGGGATTGCTCTGCGAGACTGCACATGCACAAGTCTTACAGAAAAAAAGCTACTATCAGAACACAAAGAGAATTCCTCCCCTTCCCATAAGGCTGCCTTTAGTGGCAGGTTTGTTTAAGCAACCAGCAGCATATGTGCATATTAGAGAAAACCTACAGAAAATTCATATTTTCAACTAATACTTGTGAACATGCACCATAGAAACCTCTCCAGAGGGATAAACTCATCCAACCAGAAAAGGAAAGATGAACACATCATTTGCATCCAAGCAAAGCAACCTGTGCTTCAAACTCCATAACCAGAAATGAAGCCAAAAACTTATCCTAAAAAACATCCATGGATGATTTTGCATAGTGCATAGTTTTCTAATAATTGACAGAATCAGTGCAAGAATTGGACTAAAATTTAACTGAACACAGAATCTGGTATAAATACCTATGTGCACATACACATGTCTAGAGTGAAATATAAAGGTATACACATAAATAGATACGTATTTCCAACTCACAGTTACTCTACAGCTGACAAAAGCAATTTCGAGAGCTCATATTTAAACCACAGACTCCAAGATAACACAAAATAGCTGAAACACTATGTTTTATAAATAAAGAGATTTATGTTTGTGCTAGAATAGCTCACTTACATAAAGTAAGTCAACAGCCATCCTGTTGGATGTTGGGAAACCTTTAAAGCTTTGAATGTCACACCGTTGCAGTTGACTCACTTTCTTCTTCACATGTGTATCAACTAAAGTACTGGGACAGGAGTACATGCTCCAGCACAGGAATTCATTACTCTGCTCCCACTGGGATGCATCCCTCATACAAGACTCAACATTAAGGCTCAGTCTTGCCACAAGTATTGCTCCTGCCAAGTACAATCTTGTATTTGATCTATTAGAGATAACCAATGAAACACTGTTCTACCAGTTAGGTTCAGATAATTCCCACACCTCTTACAAGTTGCTTTCTCATTCTTTTGAAAATCAGAATTATGAACACTGTTATTTCTCTTGGTGTGCCATTTCTAGAGACATGATTATCAAAAACACCCTAAAGGTTTACATTTTAGTTTCATGTGTAAATCATGCAGGGATATACCCGTCATAAAAAGAAATTCAAACTTTGTACAGTATGAAGTTTCATACCCTCTTTTAAGACAAATAATTGGGCTGTACAGTAAGATTAAGATATTTTTAGAGTGAAACTGAGTCCAGTTTTGAGACAATGTATTTATATTTTATGATGACTCAATTCAATGAAGAGGAATATTTCGCTATTCATAGATTGCTAGTATGAAACCAGATGAACACAGATGGTTTTGTCTTGGCAAATTGAGATCCCTTTAAATCTCAAATACAAATCAATGCTTTGAGAATTACAATGGGAAGGTCTCAGACCTTCTGTATTGATCCGACCCCACAAACAGGCCTTCAAAAGACATAAGGTACAAGTTTTGCAGAACTCAGCTAACCAATCTCCTAGAAAAAGTGTAATAATTCACTCTCCTGGCCCCAAAACATTAATCTTGAGTAGCATGATTTCCTGAGATAATAATAAATTACTATTCTTTAGGTTAAAAGAGGTTGCACGACTAGACAAATTTCCCAGGCCAATACCACAGCACACTAAAAAACACCCTGGAAACCACACTTGAGTGGAAAGGTCCCTTTGACTCCCTGGGAACGAAGCTGGCTCCCTGTCTTCAGAGACGCCTATGCAAGAGCAAACAAAGCAAACTTTAAGGTGTTCTGCTCCGCTTTTTGTTTTTTCTTTAAGTTGGGTTCAGCAATTCTTAAAGAGTTCTGAAATCACCTTGAATTTGATTTCTCTAAGCCACATTTAAAGAGAAGAATTGCCATCTGTCACAGTTGGTTAATCAGAATCAGCATCCTGCAACTCATTCTCTTATTATTAAAAACAACCCTTCAGTTACTTAATTTTCTGGACTCTCTTCCATGATGACACAAGCCATGCTTATCCCATAGGAGCTACTGACACTTCTTACAAGAGTTAGCTAATCTATAAGCAAGCACATGGATGCCAGTTTATATAGCGCTGCCACATGAATTTTATTACTCTATGCTTATACCAGTGTTTTATTTTTTATTTAGTCTCTTGTGAAGCTCAGAAAACACTAAGATATGATTCAGGTAAATGTTCACCCCATAAATACAGGCAAATTTTGAAAGTGGAGTCACCGTAACACTATTAAGATTGTAAAAATAAATGCTCTGCTAGCATCAGTTTGAGAAACAAAGCACTCAAGAAAAAGCAGTAAGAAGAAAAAAACCCTGCATGCTACCAGATTAGCACATGTGAATCCAGAGAAACCTGAGCGTTGACTTAACCAAGCATGGCTAAAGCTGGAACAGTAGCAAGAAAAGAGATTGCAATTTTCTCGAAACTGTGAACAAAAGATCTGAACGCCTGCAAAAAGCAATGAATCCTCTTCATTCACCGAAACCAACTAAGTGGTAACAAATTGTGAGTTTCCAGTTGGATACAATTGGCCAGGAATAATTATGGGAGATGCTAAAGGCTGATTTAACTCTTTCTTCCACCCATTTCTGCGAAGCATCAGAAGGGAGAGCTGTAATAAGCGTTGCATGCTGGGACCCACGCCACGTTACAACCAATTTACTTTCTCACAGAGAAGTTCATCCTGCTGAGAGAGCAGGTTTCCATAGATAATAGATGGGATCTCAAAACAAATTAAGGCTATGTGAAGCATGCCTGCATTTTACTATTGGCAGGGGTAAGCTGTTATGATTTAAGCAGATACCAGTCTGAGATGTATTAAGAGTGAAAAGGCTGAAGTTACTTAACCACGCTTGGTACGGTGGAAAGAACAATAGTGGATGTAGCCTTTTCTTCCTCTAACATTGCAATCCTTCATTACTTAATTTAATAACAACTTTGTGGGCAATTTAGTAGGTAGGCGGAAGAATCGATAAAAAAAGAAAAAGTACTATTTTACTTGGAGATGATGAAGGATGTTTTTAAAATCTTTTGTTTCAGATCCTTCTACTAAAGCATCATGGGGGTTCTACAAGCGTCTTGAGATACTGTTGAATGCTGCATTTAAAACATTGCATTTCTGAATTTTTCATTTAAAATGTCTTCTTGATTATGGATCATTCTTTAACAGCTCAGTAAATATTTTCCTCATAGCTTTAATACACATTTGAAGGACAAACAACCCAAAAGAGGGAAATCAGTCAGGTGAAAAAAAATGCCATGCAGGTTTCCATAAGATTAAGTATATATGTTGGTAGCAAATAAAAGAGACTTCAAGAATCACCAAAACAAAAATACAAATATTTGGGGGATTTTTTGCTATTAGTCTGCTCACAACACAGGGCAAGCAATCTCTAAGCAGCCTCCTCACTAGACTCCAGAATACATATATATGTACACATTCTATATATACAGGGTTATAAATAAAACTAGGGGTTTGCTATTATGTTAGATAAAATGGAACCCACCTTTGGTATTTATATAGTCTCATAGTATTTTAGCACTTAACATCTTCTCTCAGAGAATTGTTGCAAGGCTTTGGAGCCCTGCTTTTGCAGTCATGGGTGCAGAGGCAAAGCCCAGCCTTATCTCAGAGATCTGTCCACAGGCACGGACTGGGAAGACTTAAAGGTGGGAACACCTCGACAAGAGACCCACAGATCAAGGAAAGGCAATTTCCTGCCATGTCTTAGGAAACAGCCTCTTCCCTCCTCTTTTTCAAGCCATGGACCTAGCATTTGCACACACACATACATAAAATCACAGCTTATACACACTACCCACCAAACTCACCCCTTTTCATTAATTTTGAATATCAATAGAGATTACTAACAGTAAAACAAATTCTAGACCAAATTCAGAGCTTAGCCACTTCTGAATCCTTTCTACAGGATTTATAACCACTACTCTCCATGAATCTCACCACAAGAGTCAAACCTGCCTCCTTTACACCTTGGCTAGATCAGCATACCTACTCCCTCATACTCTTCTCAGTTGTTATCTATCATCTTTTGAAGGCAACAGCATTTTCGTTTAAGATGTAAATTAGATGTGGATGTTGAAACCATCATCTTCCATTTTATACTAATTAAAAACCAAAACCAAGTGCTAACTCTGTATAGACTGTTTAAAAAACAGTAGCAAGGGTTTCAAGTGGGGGGTTTTGATTCTTTATTCATTCCACCAAAGCCAGATTTCTGGCAGAACACCAAGAACAGAGAGCCACACCAAATCATTTTCTTAGTTGCAGCTTCCATCAGAATTTTATATTCTCAAAGCACAGGAGCATTTTATAACATCACAAAACCTTATATACGGGCACTAGTAAACATAATTCTGGAAAACTCATATCAAACCCTCTATCTCTGTCAGCCTCCACAAGTAATAGCAGCAACATGCTTAACATAAGAGATCAGGTACAAACAACAGTTCTTGACCCCTGGGTCTAAGCAGATGAGTAACATCAACTTATCAATCACTGAAAATTGTTGTAATCTTCTACTCATATGCTTGCTGTAAACCCCCACCAAATTCCATGCAGTTGTGCTGCTGAATATGTGAATCTGGAGCAATTGCAGTCCCAAACCTGACCCACTCAGCTGCCAGTTTTCTCGCTCAGTCCTTTTGCCCCACTTGGCCAAGATAATCTCATTTAAATAGACCATTGCAGAGGGTTAACATAGCTCTTGTTACCTTCTGTGGGAATTTCAGCCCCAAAGTGTTTATAAGCTTAAAAAACAGAAGGCAAACAAGCCTAACATTCAAAACAGAGCTTGTAGCAGACAGCAGGATTTACCATGGGTATTAAGAAGATTGTGGTGTGCATATGCAAACACTGCAGCATGCAGCAAGTGTGTAGCCCCTCTATTCCCATCACGGTTACATCTAACCCTGCAGCATCACAGAACTGGAAACTGCATCTCCCTTTGTTCCTTTTTTTAGCAGCCACATTGAAAGATGAATTGCAAGTTACTAAAATATACATATATATCTATTTTTTTTCTGTACCAGGTTGACATCTCGGTGTCAGAGATAAACCTTCCCCTCTCCAGATGATAAACCCGCTCCCACAGCATACACTGCGGAGGGGGAAGGTGGCAGAGAGCCAGCTGGATCTCTCGTCCTGACAACATATTTTTGCAGATTATGCAAAACCGGCAACATTTAGCTTTAGAGGAACATCACAGCTGTTCCCCTTATCCTGTCAATCCCAGCCTCAAACTTGCAACAGGTTTCATTTAGGAAGGGCCTAAAGTGCTCCGAAATTGGTGCTTTCTACACACACGGCCACATACAAGCAATGTGAGAAGTTTAACAGCAACCCTTCAAAGGACAGCACCAACTCTCCCAGCCAACAGAGATATCACAGGCTGCCAGTGAAGGGATCAGCACAGAAAACTGATTTTTGTCATCACTAGGTGCTTGTGCCAGATTTGCTTCTTGATGAATTAACACAAGAAATATAGTATCAGGCAAGCTTCATTCATTCATACTTGTACAAAGGGATCACTCAAACTCCAGAATTCTCCTGCTTCATTCCAGAGGCTGAAGTCAAGAGCACGGGACCTCTTCGGGAGAGAAACCAGGTTGCAAGGTCTGTTAACAGAGGCAGGGAGACACAATGATGCACATTTAAGAGGCTATTTTAATTTTAAAACAGGAGGGAGTGCACTTGATAGTGCACAAAGTATTATAATGCTCCAGTCATCCATAACCTGTAAACTCTTTGGTTCATGGCTCATTTTGGACCAAGTGCCTTCACCTAGTGCTAAAAGCAGATTTTTGCCCATCAGCAGGAAGCTAATCTGCTTATTAATGCATTACTCCTAACAGCAGTACATAATGATTTTTCTAACATATTTCTAAAGGCACATATGGGAAGAATAACTTGTGAAAAACTTGAATATTAAGCCCATAAATAAAATGAAACATGACGTCTTATTGCACGATAAACCAAATGGAGCTGGCACTGAATTTATAGGTAGGTTCAAAGGAAACAGGGATGCTGCATTATATGCAGCTTTGAAAGTTTCAATGTATATCCAAACACCCTTTAAAATTAAAAAGGATTTAAAAATTTGACCCTGTTGAAGCTACAGAAACTGTCACCCTCTATACAGCCTGCAGCCCATCCCAGGCAGAGAGAAGGATGAAAGTCACCACACAGTACCAAAAAGAAGAAATCACATTAAAAATTGCAGATAAAAGTTAGGTCACAACCACAGTTTGCTTAAGTGTGAGCCTGTCATCTTACCTCAGAGTAGGCGCACAAATTGGTGCAGAGGAAAGCAGGGCCAGGTCCTGCTGTGGTCCCTACACTCAGCTCAGTCTCCAGCCATTCTTGCTGGCACGGCTGAGCCTTCATTCCTCTCATTGATTTTTATTAATTGTCCATTAGTGCCATTTCTAGATTTCTGAAACAAGCTACGATGGGGTCCCAGGTTTACAGCGCATTAAGCAATGCAGTGCTCAGCTGTTATAAGGGACAAGAACACTGGAAGAGAGAGGACTCTATGGCTAAAACTATTAAACCGGGGCTAACTTTCATTGATCTTTTCTCCTTTTTTCTTTACATGCTACCAAGAGACCTGTGAAAAAATAAGAGCTAATGAAACACTGCAAAAGGTTGAAAGACTTGAAGCTTCGTGACAGAACTTCTGTCATTGAACTCCAGAACAAATAGGACAACCACGGTGTCCTGTGTAAGTCTGGAAAATCCTATGGGCACTTCAAAGCAAGTGAATTATATTTATTTCTCTAATAAGAAGTTTATTCCATGGTTGGTTGTTAGAGTAGTAACTAGAGTAACCGCTAATAAATCAGAATAATATCAGAAGAAAAGCGAGTGACCATGATGAGCTCTGGTCGTGTGATAACCATGACGCAGGATAAGGTTGTATTTATGGGAAACCTCACATCCTTTTGTAGGTACCTTTTAATTACTATTTAAGTTTGATCAAATTACTAATGATGTGCCCAGGATTTGTTTGGTTGTACAGAGAGACAAGGCTGTATTTGTTCAAGCATTTCAGCTAAATTTGTCATTCAGCAAAATACAGCAAACCCCAGTGGAAGTGGGATTAACTTCAAACACCAGAAATGTAATAGTTAAGTTAAACTCCGGCAGTTCTTCAAAGGTATTTGAAGAGAGAAGACGTAGTGGCTGCGAAAGGAAGCAATACAGGGGAGGAAAACGGAGTCTGCACAAAGGTTTGGTTTCAGTTGCAGATTTGCAGGGTTATTGATGTCCTCGGCTCCTGTGTACTCAAGGCAGAAGGGTTGCCAACAGCCTCATTTGATGGGCAAAGGGAATAATGAATTTCTTATCACAAAGAGAAGTTATTTCTTGGATGTAATCTTCACTGATATTGGCAAAGAATTTTCATAGCGTCTTCATCTACTCATATTGAAGTCATAGTTTTAACATAATACAGAAAGATTTATTTTTATTAAAGCTGTGAGGAAGGTTGTCGGCTCTAGCTTGCTCAGCAATGGACATCCAGGAAAGGTGGAGTTCAGAGCCAAACCTCAACAACCCCATCCCATGCAGATGTCAAATACCACCTGCAAGGCACAAAAGGGCACAAAGCTAAAAATCTTGTGCTAAACAAACATGTCATCTCGACAACAGTGAGCATGAAACACTAGCCTGACTCCTGCACACTTCCAATACACATCAAAGTATGTAGGAGGTCTCAGTGCAATACGCTTCAGAGTGCTGATATTAAGTGCATTTTTCAGGACAAGAACTCTCTCCCCTTATTTTGTCAAAACACAGCCAGGACTGAAACACCCTGCAAGGGTAATTGAAGGGTTAAATACTTGTTTCTGCTCAAATGTGTTGCAAAACATTTGAAGCGACTGTTGCATGAAAGGAATGGAGGTGGTCTTTTTTTTTATTGAGAGTTGTTAAAACTAAGAATTCCCATATACTCTCATTTCCCTTTAGAGGTCTACTGGGGTTGGCATATTACTCTGCTTTGATATGCAAATGGGCAGCTTGCTTTCCTGCAGGGGACACTGGACAGCATCCAAGGAACACAGAGGAGATGTCCTGTCAGGAGAGCAGCCCGGCCGCCTCGAATGGTCCTTGGGCAGCACTGAGAGCCAAGCTTGTGCTTTGGCTTAAAAATAAAATACCTTTGTTAATAGTTTTTCCTTCCAACATAAATGTTTATATATTTACACTGCTAGTCATCTCTGCTGGCCAATAGCAAGGAAACAACAGTTTAGCTGTTCTTTTTTGGTCAGTGCGTTAGTAAACTTGTAATCCTCTTTTGAAGATACTATTTCTGCTGCCCTTCGTTTATGTCACAGAATATAGGTTATTTAAGTAGCATTCAAACCATTCAGCTACAATGAACAGCCATATTTTTAGAAATGTGATAAAGGTATTTCTCATTACTTTTCTATCTGGCCTATCTTGTGGGGAAAATACAGGGAAAAGTACATTTTAGGTTCAATTTCCTGGTCCCTTTAAGTTTCACTCTTTTTCACTTTCTTGTTTTTCTGCCTTTTCTTTCACAGACATAATGGAGTACCTATAAAAAAAGATTAAATGGTGCCATAAAGTTTTATTAATGCCTTACATCATTGATATCTTCTCTGTATTGATAGTTCCACTTCCATTATTGCTACTTAGGCATTTAATTAGTGATTCATACAGTATGTTGTAAACTAAAGTATTAGCGTTAACCATTTATATAAAAGCCCCCATTATGTAAAAATTCTTCCCAGTATCGTAATTGGAATATTGTTATCCACTTTAACTGACTTAAATTAGATTATTATAGATTAATTTATAAAAAGTTACTTGTAAAGGACATTGAAGATCATGGAATATTAAGAGTGGAACTTCATTACAACAAAATGGACTTCAAGAACAATGGCACCAAGTTTTATATAAATCCATTACAGTCTTCTAGTAATGTGAACAATAACTTTTGTCTGGCATCTCAGTGATACTTAAGGCTGGAAAGACAGACTGTTAAAAGGAGTGTGCAGAATTAAAGGGAGGATGTGCATTTAAATTCTGGATAAAGCGACAGAGGGAAAATTTGCTCTTTGCAGAAGCAACCTAGGTAAGAGCATAAGATATAAAATACATGACTAGCATGGAGGAAGTGCCTGGAAAACTGTATTATTCAGAGCATGAATGCTAAATAGTACAATCAAGATTAATATGAACTCTGTGAAATCCATTGATCCAAAGAAAATTATTCCGTATTTGTATCACAGTAAAAAAAGGACATAATTTGGGCAACCTCCCCCGAAAAGCCATTCACATTTTAATCTGCCTTCTCTCTGCTGTTACCACCTACTTTATTCCCCTTGACTCACGAAATGACATGGTCTGGAGCAGAACTTTGCTGACCTGGCAAATTTGCACCAAGCAAAGGAAATACTGATCTTTGGCTAAGTTTGGCCCTGGTGTAAGGGAAGAAGTCAAAGTTCCTGTAAATGGCATCTTCCCACATGTAACCACCACCTGCCATTGTACAACTTCTAGCAAGCAGGAAGATGCAGAAGCCCTCTTTATAATTTGTCCTATACTTTGCCCTTTACATCCAGCCACACGCTCTTTGCCAAAGCCAAGGTATGAACACATACCAGTCTGCTTTTTGTTACTGAGTGATTCCCCCTTACTAAAGGATTTCTCAGCAAACCATCTCCACTGGCTTTATAGAGGCTTGGCACCATCAGGCAGAGCTGAACGGTTTCAACAGGGTGTTTGATTTTTGTGGCTGCATTTAACTGTAATCACTCCAGGCTTTGGGATCTGCAGAGTCATTTTTCTTACACAGTTTTGTCCTTTTCAGAACAATGTAACTTTTTTCTGACAGATAACACATACAACACAACAGTCAAATCCCTCAAGTTAACTTTTATGTGGTTGAATATTTGCCTGGTTTCCAAAGAAAGAGGATCCTCCCCATCTTTCAGATTTAACATACACAATGTGCCACGGGTTAGCAATACCATGCTTGCCACTCATGTATTTGTAGGGTCCCTGAATAGCCATGCTGTATTTCATCTGGAAGGCAGGGGCTCCAGAAATTATTTCACTGAATTAATCAAATAGCTTATCTGACCTTACTACCACCTGTTGGGTTCTATTTCACAGGCAGCATCACTGGCAATAATACAGTAACAATGAGGCTAATAATGTTTAGATATGACACAGAGCTAGAAAACATCAGAAATACAGGTGATCAGGTTGATGAACTGCGCACCCCAAGGGCAAGCTCAGGAGAGCATCCGATGGTAGCACAAGCACAGCTGACCTATACATGTGCATGCAAGGTCTCTAACTAGTCACTGACACATGCAATTCTTGTTGCTCATCTGAGGGACATCGCTTAAATTTCTAAGATTTTGCTATACATACTGCTTCCTCTTCTTTCAGCTTTTTTGGGCTCTTATCCACAACTTGCTTCAGACCCTTTATGTTCCCTCTGAAGAGACCAACTCATCTGTTTGAATTAAATCCTCTACATCATCTACTCTTTCTGAATGTCTCCCCTGAGCACACCCAGAGGTGAAGCAGTCAGTCTTAGGAAATATGATTCAGCATGCAACTTGAAGAAGCCTATCAAGCTTGCCTCAACTCTGCTTTGATTTCCCAGATAGTACACAGTCAGGTGAAGGCCTTGGACTATAGCGTCTACCTGGCTTTGGACCATCACCCACCAAAAAAAGGTTTATATGTAAAGGATGCCCAGTAACAATTTCTTTTCCCAGAATGTTAAGGTTTTCTAACTCTATCTCTGTGGCACACACAACTTCCTTGGGAGCTGCTTCAGGATGATAGGTTATGAACAAAAGCTCCAAAAAAGGAAATATAAAATACAGAAATTGCCAATTTATAGTCAAAGTACTAGATATGCATCTTCAACATCAACCTGCATCACCATGCACAAAGAGAAACTCCCACCCTCTCAGACCTCTGGAGTGTACATATGGCTCTAGCCATAGGAGTCACATTAGAGAAACAAAACCTATGGTACGTAGGGTGTTAGTTACAGAGATTAATGCACAGTTGGAACAGGACCAAGCACAGTGCTAAAAAGGACAGTGAAGAGAAGGGATTGGGCTAGAAGAGCACTAGTCATTTCAGGCTACTCCAAAGTTATAATTGACAATGTAGTATTCCACAGATAATTTTCCTGCCCAACAGCCTCCTCTGTCCTTCCACCTTTGTCTGGGCTAAATAAAGGCACTTCCATTGCATCTCAGTGGTACGATAATTTTTCTTAATCTCTTTTAAGCTACATTTTTTTCCATCTCTGACATGTCTTGTTAACCAAAGTTCTGGTTTTATGAAACTAATCTGAAGTTCTTTCCCATTCCCAACTCCCTCTTTGCTCAATATTTCACTTTTCCTTCCTTCAGCTATTTCAAAACCATATATTTTAATAAAATCTGAATGCAGTACAGAGAATACAACCTAGTTCAGTTTGCCCATACTGTTTCTGCAGGCTCTCTCTGGCCATAAATTTTGTAGGAGAGCAATAGAATGCAAAACACATTAGCAGTAACACGCCAAAATCTCTGTGCTACAGGGTAAATAGGAAACGCAACAGCACATTTACAATTTTGGCCAGCGAAGTACCAACACTATTCATTGATCTCATTAAAGACCAATCTACATTCAGGGAAGAATAAGATTGATGAGCTGTTAGACTCTTCAAACACACAAAAAAGTTACCAGTTACATGCACGTGAAACAGCCCATAGAGAGTCACAAGAATTTCTCTGCTCCTTTAGCCTAATGGTAATAATCACTGTAACATAAGCGTAGCCTCCTGTCATTGAAAGAATTGCATGTAAATCTGCTCTGCCACTTTAGTATAACCAGTGCACAGATACTCACAATATATTTAAATTTAGTTTATGCTGGAAATTTAATACTTCATTTAATTCTTACTTTACCAGGAAAGAAAAAAATATTATTTATTAGAGCTCTCTCTTTTTTTCAGCATAAATAAACTGCAGCATCTTCACCCACACTTAAATGTTATGGATGCTCCTTCCTAGGGACCAGGATCTCTCTCATAGGTCTGCCACAGCCTTCACCCCCTTTGGAAAATAATTTTTGTCTCTCTGTTCTCAAGTTTTCCTAACTGAAAAATGGGAATGAGAATACTTGCACAGCTTTGGACACCAGAAATGTAAAGCACTCCATTGGTGCAAGGTATTACTGTGTTGATGATGATGAAATAAGCTTTCATACATTGCTAAATTATTCAAGAACATCTACTACTGTTTCACCCCTGGCAATCCCAGAATGCATCTGAGTGCCATTACTCTGCAGGGAACAGCAGTATTGAGTAAATGGCTATGAAACTCATATATTAACCTCACTTGGTGGCTGGAATATTCATTTCTTTTGAGTCATTTTAAGCAAGAAAGGAAAATCTTCACTTTTCAAAATCATCTTTAGCTGACACATTAAGGAACAGAGTTGAACAAATAATTTCCAATGAATAATGTGATGAATTTATTTTCCTTTTCTCTGTCCCCTAAGCAGACTGGGATTTCCTCAAATGTGTTTGTTATTCAAATGTATTCAACAACTATCCTTTGCAGTGTTTTTCTTCTGTGTTTATTGTGCTTGAATGTGCACAGTATCCTTCTTTCCTTTTGCATTCAGATGTGGAGCTTGGTTTGGGGTTGGGGGGGATAGATAGTGGGGAGTTTCTTTCATTAGTCACTCACGTGTATTTAAAGGATGAGAAAACATCAGAGTTGCAATGTCTTTTTAACAGATGTTGTTAGGATGTACAATACACGAGTGTGCCTATAGCAAACACCCTGCCCAGATCTAGCTGGTGTATTAACCAGGGTGTTTTTTCAGGATTCCTCAGTGCCCTCAGCGGCTAGCACATAAAGGAGCAGGTGAGACACGATGTATGTTAAACACGCTATCTGTGAGCTGTTGCTCACATATAATCTAACATGAAGCATTTTGGTAGAGCCCTGCAACTTCAACCACCAAAGCACAGACTCTGTGACAGAAGGAGAGGAAATGCTGAGGATTTTTTTCACAGTTTGAACAGCCTCTTAATGTGTTAAGAGAGATGTCTTGTCAAGAATATTTTCAGGTTTGTCGTTTTCTTTATTCCAAGCTATGAGGTTGGCGCATTTTGGAGCTATCCTAATGTATTAGCAAAACTACGGCCTTAGCTGTTATCCTTAACTCCGCTGTAAACCCGGCGCACAGAACACTTCCTTCTTCCTGCTGTAAGTTTTCCTCTATAAAAGGTGGATTATATCACTTTTCCAGTGATAATTCAAGGCTCTCCCAAACCAGGTATTATGGTCATTTATCGATACCAAGTTAGCTAAAGGAAAGAGGTTTCCTGACAGTGAGTGCCCAGAGATGTATTTTTTAGTTCAGTGAGTAAATCAAAGACGTAGCTTGTATACTCCTGCTTAAAAGAAAGTCTGAGCCCATACTGCACATATTAGCTCATATTAATACACTCAGACATTTCCCACAGCAATTCATCTCTGTACCAAAACATATCTGAACTACAGTGTTCTGTATTTTTACTGTGTGTTCCCTACTTGAAGAGACTGGCTGCGCAAAGGGAAATAAAACAGTAATCAATAAACTGAGATTGTGATATATTCACAGGCATCCCAGATCATTAGCACAGAATTACCCATCATCAGATTAATAAGTAAAGAACAGCTGGAAAAAATATGTTGTTACTGTTGTTTGTAAGGCAATCCTTTTTTTCCTACAGCTTCATTCAAAATAGGGCAGCCAAATTTCAATAGAAATTTAGAGGTCACTTCCTACAGCAAAGCTTCTTCTGCCCTTAATTAAATCAGCAGAGAATCTCAAGAGGCACATTTACCAGAACCACTCAGTGTCCAGAATTACCTCTTTGGCAACTGAAATTGAAATAATTCAGTTAACTGAAATAATGATATTTCAGACAGTTGCTGGCCCATGCTCAATGCTGTCTCCATTCTCCAAATGCTGCAAGAAAGGCCAGACCTGGTGCTAATACAAAGGCTTGCAGTGACTACAGTGGGTGCCAGGTCTGATGCTGTGAAAACAGGCACTTCATAAAAGCTATACCAATATTTTTTTCTCTTTCTGACCTTCCTTCCCTTACATTTCTTTAAAGTTACATGCCATCAATCAAATTTTCCCACGTGGTTTTGGCTTTCATCAGCGCACTTATAATGAAGAAGCCATCCAGTATTTGAGGGGCTCAGAACCGGTGCTATTGCCACGTGCCCCATCCTTTTTGAGCACCCAATGCCCACACGAGCACCTTTACGAAATACAGTTTTTACATGAATTTTCAAAAACATTCTCCTTATTGAAATAAACAGAAACTTAAAAGAGAATCCTTTCTGTCTTTCTTCCCAGACTCTACATCTCCAAAAGCCTGGGGAGTGGGAAGGAAACATTTCTTTCAGTGAGATACTTGTTTCCCGTTGCCTTTGAATTCTTAAAAGAAGAATATTGTTTCATACTTTCCTAAATCTGCTCTCCCTTCCCCAACTCTCACCTTACCTTCTCTTCCTCCCTTTTCTTGATGACTATTTTCTTTCTTCCTCACTGTTTTTCTTTCTTCTCGTCTTCTCTTAGCTCTGCTCCTCTTGTTTCACCATCTGGTTCTGTTCTCCTTATCGGTCTCCTTCCCACTGCCACAACTCTCATTTTCCCCCGCTTACACGTTCCCAATCTTTGTTTCTCCTTGCTTTTCCACAGACTCTTTTCCTGTGCTATTTCCCCCAAGGTTTTCAAAGTGAAACACAGCTAGGGCCAGTTTTCCCTTCCTGCCTGCTACTAATTGAGCATTTCATGAATTCTCACTTCTCGTGGTGGCTTTGCAACTTTCTAGCTTGCTGTTAAACAAGACAGGGATGGCACCAGACAAATGCACCACTGAAAAGCCAACCAGTCTCAGCCATAAAATTATCTCAGAGGATGGAAATCACAGTTCCCACTGTCATATTTTTTTTTAGCACTTGCTTTTATTAAACTCTTTACTATTTTCTGTGCTTCTTGAAGACGAGAGTTGGACTTTAATATACAGTTTAAAAAAAACCCAACTTATCGTGAACCTTTATACATATTCAATGCTGAAGCAACAAGTAACTAAATTGGTAGCCTTTTTGTTTTCTTATCATGTGAATCTATTCCTGAATGCTAACAAGCAGGTCTTTATATACTTCTTCCACTTGATAATAGACTAATAATTTTATCATGATGTTTTCTTGAACTTGAACTAGGTGTACAAAGTTAAGGCTGGAAATATGGGAAATTACTGAATTATATAACATTGCAGAGATATTACAAGGAATTTCTCATACTTTGCAGAGAAATATTGTCAATTATTGTAGCTGTCAATTTAACAATAGGCTTATTCACTATGGTGTTTGATTAATGTGAAATTATTCAGTTGGCTACCTTGTAGTTGGCCTATTTTTGTGTCCAATTAGTATGCTAATAATGGTAATTATGTTCTATACTGCATGTCTCATCACCTAGAGGGTTTTTAAAATGATAAAATAATGAGAATAAACAAGCTGATGCTGACATTCACTGGGCCATTCTAATTACTTACTGAGAGCACACTAGGGAATCAACACTCAACCAAAGAAAATGATTCTTGCTTACTTTGTTAAAACTACTCTTTTCAAAGAGCATTAATAGTTTGCTGCTGTTTCCTTTATTACAAGGGACTGCACTATTTTCCCTTTTATTTGCCCTGCTAATGTACAGTACCAGGAAAAAGAAAAAAAAAAGATAATCGAATTATGTTTGACTGAAGCAGTAACTGTTTGCAAAGGGGTGTCAGAAAAAAAACAAATAACTAATTGCTGAATTATACACCTTTGTAATGGCTACCACTTTTTTGTTCACTGCGTGATAAACATAGCATCACTTCTCTCACCAAGAGAATGTGGCATTTTTTCAGTGTGCTGGTATTATCATGTGATGGAAAATTGCCAGAGATATACCCTAGAGTGAGCTTGCCTCACAGGCGCTGCCAGGATCCCTACCCACAGCCAGTCTGCAGCACCGGATCTGCTCTTTCTCTTCCATCCTCTTCCTCATGCTTATAGACCCCTCGTCAGTTGTGTTGAGAGTTGGATGTTTGTAAAAATTATGCCTTAAAAACACTATTTTCTGATGAAAACTTTTGTGATGCATAAGGGGCACTATCATAATCAATAAATAATAGCACATACACTTGTTTATACTAACAACCAATTTTAAAACAATGCCTGGTATCTGGAGGTAAACATGCACACCATAAAAATATATACAGCATTTGAGAAATATATGTATTTCTTAGTCGTCCCTTATACAGCATTAACAGTACGTCTACTCACTGGCTGCTTCAGAAAAGTTTGCCGAGGATGGGGCTCAGACATCTGTTGCGCTAACAGCAGAACAAAGAGTCAGAAATTTCCAGTTCCAGCACAGATGAAAACAGAGTTGGGTACAGAGGGTAAAACTGAGCAGAGCAAGGGAGAGTTTTAAATCATTCATTTATCAATTCAGGATTTATGCACAACATTTTATGCTTTTTTAAGAATTCAAAGTTAAGTGATAAAAGCTATTTGCAAAGTTACTATCCCAGGTGCAAGGGAACCTGTATGATGGGGTAATTAGAGAAATGAGAGGAAGATACAGACCTGAGACAGACAGACACCAGTCTGGAAGGTATGCCCTAACCCACAAATTAATTGATTGCACAGAAGATGGATGATGAAATACCTCTAAAGTTTGTTATCCAAGCTGCCTTGGGAATCCTATTTAAAACTATGAGCTGCGATGAAAAAGGTGTTTGAGCGTAAATCCCTACAATGACAATATATAATACACACACACACACAATACTGTATGTTTATATTGATGCTAATATTTTACTTTACATACTAATAAGCTTTTAGACAATCAGTAGGTCATAAAGCTGAGCTGGGGTGATGGTTGCAAGCACTGTTTGCTGACACGGAGCAGGGGCTGTTTTTAATAAAGGATGTAATATGTGACATGTTAACAGGGAGCCATTTGTGCACCATATATTGGTTACTCCTTTCCTGTCATTTTGAATTATGTCTCTATATATCTTACTTGTTAAAGTAACTAAACTACTGGCAAATAAGAAGTTACTATAACCGGACAAATAACAAAAATAATTGAGACAGGAAGTATTCCAAAATACATTTTCTTTGCAAGATACCAGGTATGTTCAACTTTGGAATATAGTTGCAGTGCTAAAAAAATCTCTGGATGTGTCTGCTCTCCCTTCCAACCTCCTCCCACCCCTGGCAGGAAAATTATACCCTCGTCTCATTGAATATGAGCTTTAATTTTTTCTGTGAATAATCTCAAATGTTTATTTTCCACCCCACTGTACCCATGTTTATGCAAAAAGGATGTATGCAGCCAGAAGTGTGTTTGGAGAGTCACAGGAACGTTTTGAATTGCTGTTTGATTTCTGCAGCGCTCTTACAGATACAAGAAATCTTCCTCGCAGTTGCTAATTATTTTGGACATGAATTTTTCTTTCAGAATTACAAGCTAATGAAGAGAAATTTTGCAAATTTATTTGAAATCAGTGGTTATTTGTACCTTTTGTCCATGAAGGAGCTTACCAGAAGTGTTTATGCTAAAGAATTATCACTTTAATCAATTCTTGAGAGAGACAAATTCAGAGCGACAGCTTCACCCTGAGGTATGTTGAAAGTGTGTAGCAGAGAGTTTAAGAGTCGCCAATGCCCAAGATAAATGCAGCAGGCTCAGTGGCAAATATATTCCATAATCTTAAACTGCTTTTAAAAGCAAGACTGAATGAGCAAGAAGGTAATTTTAAAGTGAAAGCTAGTAGCACAGGAGCTAATAATTAACTGCTGTAGAAAGGTGATCTGGATCAACTCATCTGTAAATCCTGTAACTTTTAGCAAGAGAAGAGTTGTTACAAATGACAAATTATGCCAAGCTGCATATACCTTCTACTTGATGATAACCTCAGCAATTAACATCTCACAGTAAATTCTAGGGCGATATCTTTGATTTAGCATGCAGTTTAACACAATATACATCATTAGCTTTGTGAGCTTTTGCCAAATTAATTAGCCATTACAAAGCACAAATAAATACGTTCAAGTATTAATAAATATAAATATGTGCATTTGTATATAATGCTTACAGATACATACATAATTTATATAAACATTCATACAGTGGTATACCTTTGAAGAATGGGGTGGGGGGGAAGATCATAAGAAAGAAAATCCTGCTCCTAGCTTGTTATAGTCTCCAGATTTGACTGAAAACGTGAGCTATTAATGATTTGCAAGTATGCTAAATTATATTGTTCAACACGTTATCCAAAGCCACAATATTACAAAACTGGTTTATAGACACAGTTAGGTTGGAATCTGATAGAATAAAACGAAGAAAATGTGAACTCTGTAGTTCTGATACTTCGGATCTCAGCAACTAAAACCCCAAGGATTGATTTGCAAAATCAAGATTGCTACCTTAGCATTGGCTGCTGCTGTCAGTTAGGGGTTATCTAATCCAAGCTAGCAGAAGTAGCTGATATTTCTCACAGCTGCGTTACTGATCACTATTTGCTGAGATTTTGCAGGGTGAAGAGGAAAACTGCTTGGTTTTAATTGGGGAGAATTAGGAAAAATGTTTTAAATATTTTTCTCTTCTTGTTTTCTGAATGCTGCCCAATGAATTATCTTGGAGGCATTTTTTACTTTTGTTACCCAAGGGTAAAATTTGGGGTGGCAGGAGGGGTTTTTTGTTTGGTTGGGGTTTTTTGGTGTTTCGGGTTTTTGTGTTGTTTTGGGTTTTTTTAACCTACATTTGCATTGCTATTATCAGTTGAACTTCCAAGTACTTTTGCAACTAAGATAGATCACCTGCACATCTTCCTGCAAAGAAATGAGGGGGGGGGATGGTGGGGGTGGAGGAAGGGGATGGGGAGAGAGGATGGAAAAGGAAAAAAATAGTTCAGAAACTGTATAAATAATAAATCCAGGTAGACAAGAAAACAGGTCAGTCAACCACCAACTTCTTTGTAGCTGACCCAGTGCACACAGCAAAGCCTGGGAGAGGAAAAGCTCACCTACACCAATACTGCTTCCCCATGATGCCAGCACTTGCCCACAGTCAATAACTGTGTTAAATTATGACATGATTTAACTAATTTTGTCCAGAATAAGGTATCCACAGTTACCCTGAGGATTAGATAAACCTGACTTATGCAGACAGCCACCTGAGCAACACTGGTCAAAGTCCCACTACCATGCATCTGGAAGTCTGTTGTCTTTAAGAGGCATATTTTGGCTTGAATTTCTTGCTGGTAGTGAGCATCTCTGTTGGAGACATAGGGAAACACCTGAATTTAACACCCTGCCAGATTCTCTAAATTGAACAGAGGTGTTACAACAGAGAAATGAGTTCTACGTAGCAAATAGGAGACAATATTTCCTCTGGGTCTTCTGCTCAACTTCTGCACATATAGAAACTAAAATTCAACAGCAGAGATGAGCTTGATTTTTTATCAGAATTTGCATAGAGCAGGACAATAAAGTTACAAAAGAAGCGATGTGACCCTCATCCCCCACAACCACTATCACAAACTGCAAGCAGTCAGTCACTGAGCCATTTATACTTAATGCCATTTTAAGTCTGGCCTCTCATGTATTTTTGCACTCTAACATCTGATTTCCCAGCACATGACATCAGCAAGAAGTGGAATAGATAAGTATCTTCTACCAAAACATAGTTCAGTGACCTAAATTACATATTCAGCAATGGGAACGTTGCAAGTCCTAAATCTCACAACCATCTCCCTGGGATCAAAGGCTGTTTCTGCTACGGCAGCACTTTTTGGATGAGGAGCTATTCCTTCCTGAACTCAGACTCTCCCCACTTCCCAAGATCAGCCATAGCAGCGTAATTGAAAATGCAGTGCAGAAACAAATAAATTACATAGAAGCCACTAATTACTGCAGGCTACAAGCAGACTTCAGTTGTTTCCTTGTGCAAGAGTAATGCAAACATCAGGGCATTATGTTCCTTCTCTGGATTGTTGCTTTTGGAACTTGAATTAAATCATAAACCATACTTTTCTATATGTGCTAATGTATAAATTCATTCCTGATTTGTCTGCACCTACACTGCTCACTTCAAAATGTGCAGCATATCATTACAGCTTATCACTTCATTATTAGCCAACATCGGGCTTTTTCTCCTTTCAAGCCTGACGAGGTAATGTGTTAGAAGTAACATTTTCAGTAGATGGGAAAAATTTAACCTTCCAGCCTCCATTGACATCTCTAATATAAAGATACTGAATTTATCCAACAGGATTTTACTTTAAAACAGCTTGGACAGGATTCTTAGCCACTTTTGCAACAACCTCATCATCAGGAAGGCTTGGACTCATTTAGGGCTGTCACCAACCAGGTCACTGGATTTCTCATTGCTGCACCACATGAGCAGTACAGGACATGGCTCAGAGTTGTGTTGCTTTACTCATCGTTCCTGGTGGAGGGCTTGGTGGATGCCCCAGGAGAAAGGATGCAGGCCAACCAAGGGGTAGTTTTCAAACTCAGGTCTGCAGCCTCTTCAAGACCACAAGGTCAGTAAAAGACCAAGGGACATTGATCTCTCCCAGCTGTAAGTTATAGACTGGCACCTTGTATTAAAGTACTAAACGCAGCACAGGCATTTTCTCTTCTGCATAGGCACAACACACACAGCTGCAGACCTCTCTTTCATCCCACCTCAAACGTTTGCTTGACCAAATATCTCATGTGCACATTTGCAGCTGTGTGAAGTCACGCCAGAAGTGGTAAAAGCTGCATACTGGGAGACTGACCATGTAACAGCCAATGCTCTACCCACAGGCTCAGGGCAAAAGCCCTGACAAGGAAACTAGAACATCTTAGGTTTTATTTTTATTATATTGTATTTTTTTTAAGATCTTTCTGTTTCCTTGCATGTTTCAGTTTGGTTTTATCTTGCAGGGAAATATTTGCTTGATTAGGAAGTCTCCCACACTTCTGCTCAGCCCTGAAACCCAAATACTCAACCCTTTCCCCCCCACCCTACCCCTCAAATCTGCAATAATTAATTACATAATTAAAACACAACTGCCATTCCTTTGCTGGAAACAATCAGCAATTTCTACTACCCACTGCTACTCATACACATTACTTCAATGCCAAGAGCTCAAACCTATTCTTGGCTGGGAATCGGCTTGCCGGGGGAAGCGCCGGTCCCTGCAGCATACCGTGCCTCCCTGCCAAAGTAATTGGAGCCAGGCAGGGAGTACCAAGGCACTCGGAAGCTTGGGTCTACACATGCCACTGGAAATAGAAAATAGAATGTTGCAGCCATTAGTGAGTTGTCATTAATTGTTCTCCTGGTGAATGAATGAATGAGTATCTTTGAGGGAAGAATTCCCATCTTCTCCCAGTAATAATTATTTCTGCCTGCCTGACAAGATATCTCAAACCAGGAAATTCACACAGAAGGAAACAAATCCCTGGTTTATTTTGAGTCTTGTTTAGGCTTGTATGGCACTTGAAGTACGTGCCATAGAAGTGGGTTATGTGAGAACTGCCAGCAGTTTTATTCCCTGTCAATTATTTCTCATGCACAGCCCTCCTAGCCCATGATAAGCAGTTGGATAAAGCCTTTTCTCCGTAACAAAAAAACCCCCACAACAAACCAAGCACATTCACAGGACTGACAACCCTCAGACCTTTACAAACACTCCCTATCCGATATAAAGCAATCTTAAACTGAACAAGAGATCATATAGCAAAATTCAACAAAAATCCCATACACAGCAGTTTAACCTTAATTTTTGTAACCAACTGCAATTCCCCCTCTCCCTACCCAGTTTTATATCAAAGGTATTTGTAATCCTCAAGCTAGAGACAAGATAAAGACCTTTTTTGGTGTTTGGGAGACCCCTTCTCCCAGAGATTTGGCATTATGTAATTGTAGCTTATTAAATGGGAAAGTTCAGACTTCTGATAATTTCCTTGGAAGATGCTAATTGACCGAATGAAACCCAGCTGACCATGCACACTGGCTTATCCGTGTACTGTCTCTATCAGCAAAGCAGAAAGATCCACAGGTAGCACCCTAGCTGGCTTTGTCCTCTAACAAACAGAAAACACCAGCTGTTAAGAGATGCCAGCCATGCCAAAGCTGTGAATTGTCAGGGAAAGACCCTCTCCTCCCCAAAATATTTCACCCTAAAAAGAATCAAATACTTTATGGTTCAAAAGTACAAAACCTCACCTCTGACCATCTGATTTAACAAACCCTGGGCCGGGGCAAACAGAAAGATGTTGTTATTATTGCTGAGCTGCTTTAAGCTGGTATTTCAGTGAGCTGCTGGCCAGGCTGCATGCAATGAAGGGCATCTAGCATATGTCTGAAGGACGTATGTTCACAGCTATATTGAATATTGATCTATGCATACTCCACTGGCAATAAACGCTGTAATACATAGCTGGAAATTCCAACACATACATCCTTTATGTGAAGGCTCAAGGACAGGAGGAGGTCTAATTGTCTCTGTATACATGAAATTTCTTCGTGTGCATCTAGAAGGAGTTAAACAGGGCTCGATATATGATCTGCCTAGAGCAGGAAAAAGCAAAAAGCAATTCTGCAGGTTGCTAAAAGCTATAATAGGAGCTACTGTGTACTGTGGTATGTATCCATATGCAAATGCAAATATGCATTTGCAAATATAAATATTTTAATATTAATCACTTATTCTGAAAATATTTTAAGAACTACTTCAAGAGTGTTTTTTAAAAAAATCATAGAAGAAGCTATAAAAAAAGAAAGAAATACGAGGTGTGTTGTCTTGAAAGTTTATAAAGAGACCGCCACACCTGCATATTGATATATGGGAAGCCTAAAGGAAATCAGAAAGCCTTTATATACCAGCTATGCCACTACAATTCAGAAGTTACTATATAACCAACTCTTCCTAATTGTCATTTCTTCACCCTGTGAATCAGTACTAATAAACGACAAGAACAGGACTGACCAACTTCCATCTTTTATCAAAGAGTAATGGATGTGGTGCCTCAGGTGTCACTTTGATGTTATTTTTCATCAAAAAATAGTAAATTATGTAAAATCCTGTAAACGTCCTTCTTACTGCAGGGGGTTTTATGCCTGGAAAGGTTGAAGATCCTGATGTCTTGAGAGCCGTTGCAAGTGAATTAAGACATTTGTTTCCATACTGACAACCTCCAATCATGTTTTACATAATTTTCCAGGACAGCGAAGAGTCCTTATCTTCTTTCCAGTCCCCACTGCAGCTTGTACCTTAATACTGACTGCACATCCACAAAAGCACAAAACAAGAGCCCAGTTTTGTGAGACTACCTCCATTCAGGCCTATACATGTGCTGCACTCCCCTGCAAGCTGGGACTGTT
>JANHGB010070525.1:51570-103673 GCA_026283785.1 Coracopsis vasa
AGAGCCCAGTTTTGTGAGACTAGATAGAAAAAAACCCTCAAGAATTCTTGAATTTCTGTTTTTTAATCTGGGTTTTGCAGAAAACCACATAGAACACACCAAAAATACAGACATTTCTGGAAAATAGAAACAAAATAGTTTCTATAAGCTTAATATTTCTCTGAAATTATCACCCTGAAATATTCCATCAAAAACACTCTGCTTTCCAACACATGGTGAACAGACATATTGAAAATATATATTACGTACATGAACTTAAACATATGAAGAGTCAGAAAAAAGAAGAAAAGTGACAGGTTGGACCAGATGATCCTTGAGGTCCCTTCCAGCCTGGTAGTCTATGATTCCATGATTTATTCAGCTGCAGTGAATGACGGGTGATAGAGCAAAGAACCAAACACCCAGTTCTGCTACACTTGTTCTACTAGATAAAACATACAATATGAAAACCCTTTATTTTTATTAGCTTTTATGGCCTTACAAAAGGTTTAAACTTCAACAATGCCTTGTTCCTTCTTCATTTGTGGTCCACATCCTATGAGTCACAGAAGTAGTTCAGTGAAGCAGCCAAAGAAGAGGAGCCTAGGACATCCCCAAGAACCACACTGGCTGCTATAGTCTCATGTTTATGGACAGCTCTTTAACAAATTTAATATAGCCTTGTTTTTTCTGGTTATTATATTTGCACATTTCTTTACTGCTTTTAATGCAATTCAAATGGACTGCTTGGTATTTTGGCTTTTGATCAGTCAGGGGATGAGACATGCCATGAGCTTGGCACAGCCACAGCACAGTTTGAAACTTAGAAGCAGAATGTCAAAAATATGACTTTACAGGGAAAAAGAATCAGTTCTGGGGGGGATATAAGCAACTAACCACCAAGTAACATCCTCCTGCCTTTTCTGAGAAACTATGAAAACAAGAGGAGAAAACAAATGCTGGGAAAAGCATGCAGAAAAACAGGATGCCTAATTCTTCCCTTACACCACCGTGTCTAGGTTCAGGTCAGCCTTCAATGGCAGTACACGATGATGGAACAAGTTGACCTTCTCTGGCATAGACATGATTTCTCAAGCAAATTAACCTTTTTCTCACCTACAGACAGAACAACAAAAACAAAACAAACAACCCATAAATCAAGCAGTAAACCTGTTATTTTAGAAAAGGCAGAGTAGTGAAGTAAATTCTTCCAATATGCCCTTGCATCATTCATACAGACAGAAAAACAATTACAAAGCAAATCAGATCCTTTCTTTAATTGATTGCACTCAGAAGTTCTGTCCTCAAGAAGAAAAGTTGCCAAAAAAAAAAGAATAATCAACCAGTATTTCAATTCTGGACACCAGTGAAAACACAAATGCCTCTGGATTGCTATTTCTTATTCCAGCAGTCTCTACACTATGTGAAAAATACTAGAACAGTCTTTGTTATTCCCTTCCAAATATGAAGCTTCTAGATACTGCCTCAGATTATCACAAACACGTAGGAGCTCACTAAAAATGCAACCTGTAGTTTTGAAGAGATTTTTGTGCATGTTTGATTTTGGGATCTTTTTGTTGTCTTGTTTGTTTGGTGGAGTTTTTTGTGTGTTTGGGATTTTTTTAAGGTGGTTTTTTTTTAGCAGAAAAAAGGAAGACACCTGCAATATGCAGTATGCCTCTCCTTGCCAATAAAAAAATCTCAAGCAGCATCAGAGCTCAAGAGTGCAGGTAGGAAATCCAAAATGGGCTTTGGGAAGAAGAGTTGGAGGAAAGCAGTGGGTTTAAAACAAGAAAAATCAAAACTCTCCTGTCATGTCCATGATAGACCTCAGTCATGCCCTCATAAATGACGCTGAACTTCAGCTGGAACTGGATGGATTCTACTTCACATCACTGACAGCTCTGAAACCCAGGTAGACATAAACTAACCAAAACAAAACCGAAATAAAGCCCTGTGAACCTAGTTTTTCCAAAAAGCAGTCAACCCATGCAGCTGCTGATTGCTGCACTTGTTCAGTTCTGAACATTGTATTAATTCAAAGTTTTTGCCCTTAAACTTCTGTTAGCAAGTTCAAGTCAAGCTTGCAGCATAGTTTTCTTCATTAAACAGCTGTCAATCACAATCTCAGCACCTCAGCTCAAACACCATTGAAATATCCTCTCATACACCCAGACAAAAAAGGTTATGATGCACGTTTGAACAGCACTGCTCTCAGCTCCTTCCTGCAGGTTTTCTTGTAAGAAACCCTGGTCCCTAACACAAACAATCTGTCACCCCACCTACACTAAGCTGTACTGGGATGCCATGAAGATTGATCATCCTGATTTCAGCATGTATAACATTTGTGATGCCACCATTGCCACCTCGCAGACTGCTGCAGATCAGCAATGTAATGACATTTGGAAAGGAGGAAAACAGGTTTAAGTCAGATTTATTCATCACTTGAGTTTACCCAAGTGTAAACAGAAGTTATAGCAAACTTGCATCCCTAATTAAGAGTGCTTTCTTAGGAAAAAGGCTGATGTTACCATCCCCTTCTTGCTTCAGAGGCTGGGGAGATAGAGATCTAGTACCCAGAAAAGTAACTGCTGAGAAAAATCAGCTTTTTCTTCTTGGCCCTTCACTACAATTCAAATTAAAATTTCTTATCTGGATCTGTCCAGTCTCTTCCCATAATTTGCTCCAGAACTTGTTTTCATTTACTATGCCATCTTTTTTCCAGGTGCAGCTTCTGTCCCCTTGTCTTGCATGCAGCCTTTCCAATTCTCTCAGACTCTGCCTTGAATTGCTTGTTCTTATCTTCTAATTAAAGAGGTGCAGGGATCTGGATTGAAATCCTATTGAATTTTCTGACACAAAGTGGTCTAATGGAAAGCACAGCTAAAACCAGAAGTATTTTTACTGTGTCAAGTACATGATTTCAGATCACAGGATACTTTATCTAAGTTGAATGTTGAACTAATGACTAAACAAATACCCACGCAAAAGCCACCATCCTTCTACTGGAGAAACTTTATCATGTTGAGGTTAGGTTACAGCCATGACAGAGACACCATATAAATTTTTTTAATTATATTCCACTAAATGATTATCCATTAAGTGAAAGAGGTATCTTTTGCACTAAAAGCTTTAGTACTCAATATAATTAATGATGAATTAAAGCTGCCCATGTAAATAAGCAAGATGTGGGTTGATCTGATTTTGCACTTTACTGAAAAATGTGACAGATAAATCAGTTCAAAACACACTACAGAAATATTTATTGTGAGAACCAATATTTACAATTAGAGTTTTCTCCCCCTCCAAACAAATACTTTTTTTGTGAAGAATACCTTTTCAATTTGAACTGAAAGCATGTATTTCGATTGCAAATTTTCACTTGAGATTAAATGCCAAATAAAGAAAAGGTTTATGTTGTTTTCATTTAACAGAGGAAATCTCTGCTGTTCATTTTGTCTGCTACCATTCTGGGGAAAAATGTAGTGGGTGGAAGATAGAAAAAATAATGAAGGTAAAGACATGTTTTCATGTTGCACTTTATAAAAAATTAAATACTCAGATACATCATTTACTGTGCTTGAAAGTGTTTCTTGAAAGCACTTGGCATTTCAATTTTATTTGCAAAAATGTGCCCTCAGAAATTATGGCAAACAAATGAAAGTAAATATTCAGAGATGAAAAGTAACATTATATAAAGAAGCAAATCTTTAGACATGACACTGGTGAGGTCACTCGAGGTCAGTGTTTATTAGGTGTTTTAATTACATACGATAACAAGGACTAGATAAAGATATGGAAGAAGAAGACAAATATGTTCAGAAAGCTTCAATATTGATACTGGTTTATATGCATTGGTAGTTGGTTTTATGTGGTTACAAAGAAGTAGATTTAATGGAAGTAGCCATTGGGAGTTTTCAGAAAATAGTTTTGCAGGTCTGCAAGCCCAGGGCTCATCTAAGCCTGTTTCAAGACCTCTGTGTTGATTGGCATGTAGACTTTATGCTCATCAATCATGTAGACTTTATGCTCATCAATCCAAGTTGGTTCCTTCTTAAGGAAATCTATGGAAGTGCCAGAACTGCTGTATTTGTGTTGAGACCATGTCCCAGTGCTTTTGATAAGCACTGCCATTCCCTCCACCACCATGGGTGCTTGCTGTGCTGCTGTTCACCTGCTCCAGGGTCAGCACCACAGATGTGGTGTACCAGCAGTGACTAATTTGCCAAAAGCCACTGTCCTCTCCTGCCAGCCCCCAGATGTCTGGTAGGAAAGACAGACCTCAAAAATGCCATGTTTCAAGTGATTACTGCTTCTGGGGCAGAGCTGCCTTCACAGTCCACCTGAAGACTTCTCCTCCATGGCTGAGTGCTTAGTCACCCACTGAAAGACCCTGGGCCCAAGGAAGTCAGGTAGCAGCTAGTCTCATCTCACCAGCTGCTGTTCCTGCTCACAGCACATACTACTACCTTTCTTCCAGGCACAGCTACATCTTATGGACGTAAAATACTCTTCACTCCTTACGCTACTACCCATTTCTAGTCAGTTTTCTTCTACTGCTCCTGGGATTCTTTCTAAGTGGTTCATCTCATTGATCCTGATAAGTTCTCCATCATTCTGTGCCTGCTGCAGCCCTGAGTGACCTCAGCACTATCCAATGTAGGCAGATTTCACTAAAGACTTGTTATGGACATTGCCATGGCCAGGCTGGCTCTCTTCATCACTCAAAGATATTTCTTAGTCTTCTGCAGAGTGATTTCAGCAGATAGCTGTGACTGATTGCTTAGTCACTCAAAATTAGGCAGATGCTTAAATGATCAGCTGAGACCATGTCAGAGTGAAAAGCTAAAATTTGGAGAGGTGGAAATGATGTAAGGAATACTTGTGGATATTGTGAAAAAATATTTCTTTACTGTTCGTGATCCCATTGTGGATAATGGCTGCAAGTATTATTTTTATCATCTGAAGTATGCATGCAAAGATGATGGCTTTTTATGAGGAGAAATTCTTGAACAAGGCTTCAGTAACAGCAATGATGGTTGATGATGCAAGTGTGGGGGAGAATCAGGGCCACAGTCTTAAAGGATTTCACGAGGGTTAATGTTCAACTTAAAGTTAGAGAACTAGATTAGATTTTAGCAGAGCAAAGTTGAAAGACTAAGTGCAGGGTGAAATTCAACATGATAAAGCTGGGGAGAGAAAGGACATGCAGGAAATAGAAAGTGTTCAAAGATAAATTAATGTATGCCCAAGGGTTATGCATACCACCTCGCAGTAATTGCACAGGGAATGTTCAAGTTGTTTTTTCTCTTTTTTTTTTTTTAAAGCCAGTGTGAAGGAACATAGAAATGTAAAAGTAATCAACAGTGGGGAAAAAAGGCTGACATGAGTTATAAAACATCAAATAGAGAGCAGGATTGGAACAATTGCATAATGAAGTTGAAAGCATAAAAAGCAATAAGAAAAGCAAAGGCAGCGAGTGAAAGGAGACTTTACAGAGAGGTAAAATAAAACTTTTCAGGTACAGTGCAGAAAGAAGAGGCTGGAAAAGCTGTCCTCAGATCTGCCAGAGGTAGGGCAGATGTTAACCATATAAGTGACTGTGTTAAAAGACTGAAGTTTTGCTTTATGATTTGTAAAGTAACTAATATTTAAATCTTCTCACAGAAGACATCACAGAAGAAATAAGTCCCAATGTGTTTTCAGCACTGCTGTTAATTAATGTCCTAAGGAACCTTCCAGGCAACATGATGATGGCTGCTGGGCAAACATCTGCAACAAGCTGACCTGGTCCTGAGGACAAGGTGACATGCAAACATGACCCTTTTCCAAGAGGTCTTCTAACATGAGGCAGTCACAACCATGCAGCAGGCACACACAGGCCTGCCAGGGTCAAGACTTCATAAGTCCTTTCCTCAGAGTCCTAACATGAAACAGGTTCCAAAGCAACAGCCTTCAGGAACAGCAAAGGAATACTGATAACTTTCACAGAAGGAAGCTGCATTTAGACTGCCTTGCCAATTCACAACCCCAACTGGAATGAACAGAGTTTGCATTTCACTCTGAAGTCACTAAGTTCCTCCCTGATAGAAGACTTTCAAATTCATGGACTAATGCACATGACCTTCAAGGTCAGGTAGACATTTCCTGTGTCCCAAGGGACACCATGCATGTAATAAGGTGCACTACAGATGTTGGCCATATTTTCCTCCTTGGGCCTTCCCAAGGCAGCTCTTCACTCCCAGAGTCAGATGGAGCTCACCAAGAACACAGGCAAGCCTGCACACATGCTACCCACAACCTAGCAAAAGGGACCCCCTGCTACTGCCCCATATCGAAGGTAACCTTCATCACCTGGTGTCTACCATTAGCTGCATCCCAGCCACATTGGGGTTAGTGGCATCTTACTGTGCTTTCTTTTGATAACAGCTCATATTCCTTAGTTGAACAGTATTTTCAGCACTGCAGAGCTTGAAGGACGCATTCTCCCTGAATTTAAGATGCTGTTTCAACCTTTTCTTTCATTCACATAATCTCTTCTCTTAAAATAACACTTTACTGGAATAAATTCACAAGAAACAGTGACTGGGTCATGGAGACTAAAACACTAACAAATATTCAGAAGCCAAACAGGGATCAAGTGTTTCAGCCAGCCTCCCTCCACAGATCAACCTTGCTACCCAAGTCTAAAGCAAGTATTACTGGGTTTATACTCTTATTTAGTAAAGGCATCAACAGGAGATGGAAAGCAGAAATAGAACAGAAGTTGTAGATTTGGTTTACTGTGCTTATTATTTGACTTACAGGTAGTGGTCAGGCTCTTTGGCCTGTACATACAATATATTCTCCTTTCTCCTGTAAAACCACAAGGGGTAATATAATCATTGAAAACTCATGGGTTTACATTTTATGTGTCAAACTAACATGGTAGCCTCAAATCCTATTTAAACACTCACCAATGCAATTTCCTGAAGATCCCCCATCCCTTCCTCTCTGCAGGCCACCCAGTCCTCAGCATTATTTGTAAGGGTGGGTGCTGAGCTAGTTTCAGCAGTCACTCTCAAGCACAGCGTCTGCTCCATGGTTTTCCCCATACAGAAGCAGAATACTGAACTCAGCATTTGTGTGCATCCATTTGCCTCAGAAGTACTTTGAGTCTCAAGGTCATTTAAAAAATTAGAGAAACATCCGTGTCCTGGTATCTTGGCTTTAGAGGTATTTCAATGGCTAAGGAGAGCCATAAGGAAGTTGCAGATATTTTTTGCCATATGAATCTTTCTTTGAAGCTGTAAAAATCCAGCAGGACTTTTACCTCCATGTATTCTAAGAAAGTGAAACTACCTGGTCCGAGAGCTCTGTATCTTCCTTTCTGCTGCCACTAGAGGGAGAAACCTATTCCTGGGATCTCATGGTTTCTAGGCTGTTTCTGGAACAAGATAATTATTTCTGTAACGTGGAAAACCGTTTGTCTCTGTGCAGTAAGCACAGATAAAGCAAGTGGAGAGCCTCTAAAAATTAAGTGGGTTAAACATTTTTCCACCGCCCTCAAATAACTCCAATTACAAGCCTCAAACCTTGTGAATTTAAACACTGCTGTAATTGTTCTTCTTTGCTGGTAATATAAATCCTTCTACTGTGTTTACTCCCATTGCATCCAGGGCAGAGGAGGCCAAACAGGAAGGAGAATACTGGGTTTCTATCAATACAGGAATAAAGGGTGTTTTCTAGCAGCTTAAACAGAATTCTGATTGAGAAAACAGATTTTTCTGTTAGGTGTAAGGAACACTGGAAATTCATTCTGGACTAAAAAATTAATAAATAAATCCTGAAGTAGCATTTGAATAAACTAAAAATTCTATAACTCTGGATTTGCAAACTTTCCCCTTTTCTTATGATAATTCAACTGAAAGACATATTGATGGATACTTCTTATATCACTATATTGTAAACACTTCAACTAATCACGATTGCTTTTGGTAAGTATTTATAGCAGTGACAAGGTCATTTCACTTTTATGGCAAATGCCTTTGCAAAACATCTTCAAACATGGGTGCAAAAAACGTTACCAATGAAATCCACCCTCCCTGCCTAAGTATGAAATGTCTCAGCATCAGACATGCTGAGATAGGCTTTCAAATATGCGCTGCTGGTGGCCACCAGTGAGCAACCAGACCTGGCTTCATGACACATGACAGTACTAGAGAGGAAAAAGGCCATTTTCCCTGACAACAAGGCAGTTTGCAGGCTCAAAGCTTGACCACATTCTTTCTGGGGTACTCATTGTTCTTTTGCTCTCCAAAAAAGAGCAGCAACACCGACCCTTAAGGTCATGAAGAATGAATCTTTGCAAAGCTTGGACTTAACTGAACAGCAGCTACAAATAATACCATATTCTTAGAGAAAAACTTACCCCCAAATCACTCCTTCCTATCCTTTAAAGGGACTGCTGACTAACCACAGAATAATTTCATTTGGAAAGGGTTTCTGAAGGCTCTTCGGTTGAATCCCCTGTTGAAAACAGAGCCAACCTCAAAGGCAGAGTCCCTTCCATTCAAACTTTGGGTACTGACTTCTTCACTGCAAGAACACACTGATCAGACATGGTCAGCATTTCCACCAGGACCCCCGGGTCCTTGCCTGCAAAGCCACTTTTCAGCCACTATCCAGACTGTATAGATGCATGGAGTTACTCCAAACCAGGTGAAGGACCTGGTATTGTCTATGATGGCCTTCATGAGGGTTGTCATCTCCCTTTTCCAGCCTGCCAAGACTGTGTTGGAAGGCAGTCTTGTCCTTTGATTTACTGACTACTTCCTCCAGTTTGGTGTCACCCCCTCACCCATCTCATGTCTACAGAGCCCTAGATCCTTCAGGTATGGTGCAAGGTTCAGAAAAGAGGTTAAACCCACACAAATAGGAAGATTTTCTCCTGGTTCCTCTGTCCCAACCTCCTACTGCATTGGCCAACATTAGCAGCTAATCCTTTCTATGTCTAATTTGTTTCATCCTGAAGAAATTTAAGTATCTTGCTTACAACGTTGACTGAAGACCATCAGTCACCATTTGTTCTATAATCAGACTGTCCTGTATCTCAGACATTATTATCTTAGATATTGTTCATCATCATACACAGCCTAAGCTCTGTCTCTTCTCACCATGCACTAAACCTGGAAACCCTTGTTATTCCAATTGTCATACAAATAAAATAAAATACTAATAAAGTGTGAGATGAGCAAACCAGCTGAAGGCTTCCACCTGCAGATGCTGGTACTGAGGCATGGAGAGGAGAAACAAATCCTTCCCCATCAGCCACACGCCTGGGCCAAAGCATCAAGAAAAACAAGGTTTTCTTTTCCTGTTGCTTTACTTGGTGCTTTTTCAGATCAGCTGCAACCCTTCACCTCACTGAATGGGAGGTCACTTTAGCACTGTTTCTGTAAAAGAGGCTGGAAGCAAATTGTTATTAAAAGTTCTAACTCCATCATGTCTACAACATTTTGTTGTTGTCATTGTTGCGAGGATGACAGGTTTTGGGACTGAAGAACTGCAGCTATATTTATTCGATCCAAGTGATTTTCTTCTCCTGTGATGATTTCATATCAGAAAGCTTTAGACAAATCACAGATTCTTTTTTGCCCTTTTGTGTGCATGTGTCTATATACTTGCACACATATATATAAAACAGAAAGCATTCCACAGTAAGTTTTCCTTTCTGAAAGGGTTTCTAGCAGCCTTAGCAGAGTAACAGCATATGTAGTATGTATGTCACTCAAACATTCCCTTTAACTGCAAAGTTTGTGTCAAATCTGTGCTGAAAGAGCTCTACAATGTATACTTCATATAACCCTGAATTACAGGTTAGGCTACACTTTAAGTATGAAATATGAGTGAGATCATAATAGCTAAATCACTCCATTTGTTGTGATTCCAACACTAACCCAGGTTGGCAGAGCTCATGCTCAATGATGTCACCGTTTGCACCTTGCTGCAGTTGTGAGCAGAGCCCAGTCCGCATAAATTACCTTTGATCGATGATGAGCATTAACATTTTTTATTCTTACTTTGAAGCACACTTTGAATTATCAGTTGCTTTTTAGCGTCTTAAAAATGCACATGGGCGAGTTAAATGGCAGGTTAAAATATACTGCAGTGACAAACTGCAGAAGCATGGTCAGTGCACTGGAAGCCAAAGGGACTGGAGACAACAAACACCCCTCGCAATCAGCAGCACTTTGATAATGTCCAAAAAGTGCTATCCGATTTGCAGGTTGGAAAAACTATCAAAACCAGCTCTGAAATAGCAAGGACAACTGTAGGATAGATTTCACCATCCTTCTACACTTTAAACACCGTCCCATTTTACATCAACTCCCACTGAAATAAATAACTCAAGAACTACGCAACATAAATAACAGCAGAATGGTTAGGGAAAAAAACCCTCATCCCTCTATCTTCTAAAAATAGCATCCTTTTGGCTAAGTTGCTCCTTTATGTCTTTCCTTGAGAAAGCGAGGGTGAACAGAATACTGATCAGGAATCACTAGCAGAGGCTGCCTCAGGAGCATCATTAAGAGGCACATCTTTCTCACAGCCTCCTATTTTTCTGACCAAGAAAAGAGTATTTTCCATCTCCTTTTTCTTAAGGTTGGAGCAGTGACTGAGCCTCTTCATCCATTCAGGCCTCAGTTTTCCCTACCCAAGACGTGTCTCTACTTGGTGCACCTCAGGGCTGGAAAGCTGACCAAGCTTCTGAGCTCCCACCCAAAATTCAGCACAGCCCCAACACCTGTGCTTGTCTTGCAGGAAGCTGCCAATAGGATCTACAGACACATACAGAAGGGAAGCTACATTTAACTGGCCTTCAATAGTCCTTCAGTGGGTCATCTCTTAACTCTGCATGATTAACTTGCATTCACAAATGCAATGGTTGCATCCTGATCAGGTTTAAGCTGAGAACAACATTTAAAGTCATTTTTCATTTTTGTATTTTTTAATATGCAAACTGATTTTAAAGGCAGTTGGAGGGGGACGTCGCCAACCTCTTCTGTGGGCTGAAGCCACTGATATCTGAAATGCTGTTGGGACTTTACCCAGAGGCTGAAAGGAGATGGGAAGTTTGCTTTTCCATACAACACCCCCAGCTCCTCTGAAGGGAGAGCTTAGGCAGCCAGAACACCTTACTGTCCCACATAACAATGTTTTCCAAATTCCCCAAAATGGAGGAGAAAAAAATGTCTGCTTTGGTGGTTCTTGAGCTATATGGGCTATTAGCGAAGGGAGTAACAGGAGTCAAATGCTGTGCTAAGCATACGCTTATAGCCAAATAAATGGACAAAAGGTCAAATCAAAGACTATCCACATTTGAGGTTTATTTCAGGACCCCTTCTTCTATCACTACTAGGGGAGCCACAGCCCTTTCAGAAACAAGCTGTTCCTGCTATTGCTGGCTTTGGACAAAAAGCATACTGCTGCTAACCTCTTACATAAAGTGAGCAGACAAACAGCTGAATTGCTGACCCCTAATGGCCTTTTCCCTAGGATTTGTGGGTTTGCACAAAGAAGCCAACATTTTACATGCAGCCCTCGATGGAGTTTGGAATTGTGCAGAAACACTGCTTGGAGTGCACACTCTTAACCCAATTGTTTGTGTACAATGTTCCTCCTCTCTGATGCCAAACACTGTAGGTCCCTGGGTTATTTTCTTGTTGTTTTGGGTTTTTTTAAGCTGCTTGGCCATACACAACTTTGAAACCCTGTATATACCTCCATTGCCATTAACATTGTGATGTAAGTGCAAGCCTGCAGTCAAGGGCATTCCTCTTTGTTACAGTCCATCCTCTTTTTTTACAGCTGAGCACTCAGAGATGAGTAGATACAAGGTCCAAAATTATTAAACATTCCTTGGGTACAAACATGCAAGTTTTCTGGGACTGAATGCAAGGAGCAGGCAGCAATATGAATCAGGTTTATTTTGTGAGTGGGAAGTATTTAGCAAAAGCAGCTGACTCAGCCCGAGTCTTGACTAAACAATTCTCTTCATCCTTACTTGCAGATTGATTTAACAAATTTTGATAGACTTCTGTTAGTTGGCAACGGATATGAAACATCCTTAAGGAATTACTATTACTCTTTGAGTGGAGAACCACGGGCAGACCTCAGGCACCAGGGTGCCAACCTGCAGTAAAGCACCACCTTTCCATTAAACCACAGGCTATGCTGACTTACTCTGCTCAGCAAATCCCAGTGCCTTCAGCAGCCTGCCCCCATTAGATCCATTAAAACTACTCAAACACAGCAGTAAAAGCATGCACTGCAGCAGAGTATTTCAAGGACCACACACTGCCTGTTACCAATGCACTGGATGTTTTCAAGCCTTCCCAAGTAATCAAGCCTCACACCTCAGAGGATGAGAAAGTACAAGCGATCCGACAGCCCAACTGCTATATTTACAAAAGCCAAGGATGAAAGCACGAAACACTACAATACTCGAATTCAACAATAACAAAACAGCATTCAGGCATAACAGCCAGCACAAAAATCACCATTGTACATTTGGCTTCCAGTCAGTTGAGCTCTGAGCTGCTAAAGACTACAGTATATACTATTCCATACTCTTCAGCTATACTAAATCCTACCTTCGTATTTTTGTTTTAATTCAGAAGACATAATTGTTGTGAACAGACAAAGTATTACCTGAAATAACACTTCAAACACAAATTAAAACCTCTGTAAAATTATTGTAATGCAAGAATACCACGGTTTATTAACAGCAGATTTGCAAGGTTAATTTTCAATTATGTATTTCTTATTAGTTTCCTAGCTGTCTTGCCATTATTAAATTTAAAGAGGAAGATACTTTCAATATGTCCAGCTTCTGTGGCATTATTACTGATAATTATTCCTATTTTCCAATTTGTGTTACTCTCGTGTCTTGCAAAATTCGTAATTAATGAGCAAATAATTATAGCAGCACTTACTAGAGCTGCTTTAGTTAAGGCTGTGTCAGCTTTTGTATTAGGATCCCCATTTTTCAAGGGTTTATAACTCAAGCATAAAAATTCACTCTGGGCAGAGCCCTGTCATAACAGCTGTCTGCTGAGCATGATTTTTTTGCTTTTAAATGTTTCTAAGCAGCATTATTGGTTCTTTTTTTCAAGTTATGGACATTAAAAAAAAATACCTCAGACTTCCAAGGACATTAAGTTCACAGTTCTCCATTTTTTATGCTCCAATGTCTCTTAAGAAAAGACATTTTATTTTAAGATGAAGGCATTCACCTTTAAAAGTACAAAATAAGATGCCTCAGCATCTCCAAGGACCAGAACCAGGTTTTTAATGCCTGGTGGTCATTAGCTATACAAAATAGAGCCAGAAGAGAGCTTGACATTCAGGGTTGTTTATGCTGATCCCAACCAGTTAAGCATTCATACACATACTCAATTGAGGCACATGAGTGGCCCTTAGGAGTCAACAGGCCTGTCCACACTCTCAGAGATGCACATGTATTCACTGCCCTGATTGAGCAAAACAAAGCATTTCTTTTGACACAAGTTTTAGGCTGTTCCCATTCACTGCAAACTGTTGTCCACATGCTTGGGAAAACTGAGCATCACAGGATTCAGTTCTTCAGGATGCTGAGGACACAGCATTCCCTAAACCTATAGTGCTTAAAAGGCTCAGCACCTTCTTAACAACATGCTCAGCATCATGCAGTGTCCTGTCTGGTGCCAGTATAAAAGTTATAACAAAACAGTTGCTTCTCTTTCAGCTAGAAGAGGAAGCCCAAAGGTGAAAAAGGGAAAGGGAAAAGGGGAAGGGAAATTCTGAAACACAAAGTTTGCTATATATCCCACATGCTTTGCCACAAGCAATAATGACAGCTCTAGAGCAAGAAGATTTGGCAAAGTTCAGGCACTACAGGAGAGCTCATCACAGCTGCTTTCCCTAAACATCCTACATAGTTGGTCACCCAGAAAACACTGAATGCAGCCTTTCATGACTGCCTGGCCTTCCGTATGCCTACTCCTGCAAAGAACAGTCACCTAGCTCCTGGGAAGCCACTCTTGGAATTGTTTGACCGCAGTACTGAGTTTAATCAAAGCAAGACCACTATAAATCAGCAAACAAGGAATAGCAGCAAGTCAGCATATCAGTTAGCTCATTGTAGGTAAACTTTCAAAGAGCGGGGTGAATAAGACACTTTCAGCAGCAAAAATACATGCAAAAAAAGCCTCCAAATATTACTTGGAAACACAGACAGAGATGAGACCTACCTGCATCCACCACAGCAAGTCATGGAACACAAGCTTTGTCCTCTTGAACATCCAGGCAATTTATCCCTTAAGCCTCCTCACTGAGAAGAAAGCTGTAGGCTCTGTGCACCTCTTGTTTATTTTCCCTTGACTTCCATCAGCTGAGGCTATTCACACCCTTGTTTGGTGTAATTATCTGCTCATGTTTGAGTTAATTGCAAAAGAGGGCAACCCTTTTCTTAATCTATTAGTCAATTCAGAGCCATGGCACTTGAGCCTTTTACCACAATGACTAAGAGGGTGCAAATACACCTTCCCACTGGTGCCATCCTCATGACATACTTTATAAGTCCATTAGCAAATCCACCAGTAACTTGCAAACCTCACCATGTTACAGGAATGCTGAGATATTTATTCCTGCAAAGCACATATAGAATCATAGAATTGTTTATGTTGGAAAAGACCTTTAAGATCAAGTCCAACAGTTAACTTAGCACAGCTAAGTCCACCACTAAACTGTGTCCCTAAGTGCCATGTCTACATGTCTTTTAGATACCTCCAGGAATGGTGGTTCCACCACTTCCCCGGGCAGCCTGCTCCCATGCTTAACAACCCTTCCAGTGAAGAAATGTTTTCTAATATCCAGTCTAAACCTCCCCTGGTGCAACTTGTTGCCCTTTGCTGGACCTGCTCCAGCACCTCAATGTCTTTCTTGGAGTGAGAGGCCCAAAACTGAACATAGTATTCAAGGTGCAGCTTCACCAGTACCCTAGTCCTGCTAACCACACTGTTGCTGACACATAACCTGGCCCAGCTACAGCCAATGTTGATCTATAATAAACCCTTGACATATAAACCAACTGTCTATCTTTCAGCTAAATATTTTCTCCTGATGACCTCATGTCATGAGCTTGCCCAGTTAAGGTTAGCTTGATAAATCTGGTCAGAGGAATCTATACGTGCTGATATTCCACAGTTGCTGATGGCCTCACGTTTTGACTGTAACCATGGTGCTGCTGGATTTATCATGGCTGCATGGCACAATGTGTACCTCATTATTCTTTCCTGGCAGCTTTGTATAGCTTTTATTTAGCTGTAAAAATAATTTACATTTCTTAAGCATCTGAATTAAAGATAAAATAGAATTATGACATTGAGAGCTGGAGATTTCATGCAAATTTATTTGTAAATACAAATCACGTTTAGAATGCAAAATTACACAAATGTCTTCTACACATTACCCATCTCTCAGAGAAATTAATTCTTTACTTTTTTAAGAATGATGCCTTAACCTATTATCTACAGAGTTGCAACATGAATGGAAACTCAGTAGAAAATCCAAAGTGAAATTTGGGTACCCTGGGTTGCCAAAGAGATCGGTTATGTGAAGAGGAATTTTTTCCCTTCTGCTTCACTGACTTGAAGTTGTTCCAGGTCACCAGCCCATGGCACTCTCCATCAGCAGCTCCTGGCCTGTGATGAAATTCTGTCTCCACCGAAGTCATTGACAAACTCTTGTTTGGCTTTACAAGAGCCATGATGTTCAGCTGTGATAAGTGACGCACAGGAAATGCAGTAACATCACGAGTCCACCTCATAATGTTCACATATTCACATCACACACACAACTCAGGCACCTGGTCCAAAAGTTATGTTATTTAAATATTCCAGAATAAGATTTCTGGAAAAACCCAGATACTTGCATCTAATTCCATTACACCAAAACATCATAAATCCAAGTGATTTTTATTGTCTTTTTGAATTTCAGAATGGTATAGAATGTATTTTTTAAAGTGAGACACAAGTGATGAGGGCTTTTCTGACTATAAAGCTACTTTGTGCAAATAATCCAACAGTAGCTACTTTGATTTCAAAGTGGTCATAGATTTTGAATACAAATATGGCTTCATAAAACTTCTTTTAAAACTTTTGACAGTTTCTCTCTGCTTTTTCTTTTAGGCCCTCCTCAATCTTGGTTGTTTGAACATTGTCTCTTCTTACACAAGATCTCTGCTTTACATTTGGGGAAGGGGGGTGAAGAATAAAATCAGTGGTGGTTTTCTTGAATTTCCAATAATATAATCTCTATGAGTTCACAGCTTGAAGAACAATTTCAGTTTAACATTCCTGCTACTTGGTGGAAGCAGCATCGAAACCGTCTTAGAAATCTCCATGCTTCCCATCCTTCTGCCACACTGAATTCTCCCCTGGGTAGGTCCTATTCCCATGGCACTTGATGAAAAAACAAACAAACAAACAAACAAACAAAAAAGATGGAGAATTATTTCCTAAGAGAAAGAAAGAAAGAAGGCATAAAAATAATAGCTGCCAATGCCCTGCTCTTTCTGTAGCTGCTTCCATGTTGGGGCCGAATATAACTCTTGAACCAAAAGTAACACAGAAAACGACTTCTCCTTTAGTCAGAAATCAGTTCTGCAGCATGTTGGCCGTGCTGAACCTGTGTAAATCCACACCACCCAAACTTTTGAGCCTCTGTTCATTATACTACATATAAAGGCATCCAGCTGCGTTTTGCTGTCTCGCAGATCACTTCTACACGAAGTCAGCTATCGTCTCAGACACATTAAAATAGTTATTTCAGCATTTCATACCAACAGACATGCAATTTGTCTTTGCCTCTTGCCTGCCACACAATGCTGCTTGGCTTTCGGTGCATACAGCTGGGGTGAACATGACAAAACCCTGCTCGATTCACACTTCTCCTGCCTACAACTTGCTGCCAGCTTGAGGGAAGCCCATGCAGTGAAAGGCTGCGTATGGAGCACCTCAGGAGCCCTTTGAATTTCAAAGATGATTTTTAATTATAGATTTGTGCATTCAGCAGCCAACAGGCTGGTCCAGACCTCACACCTCTAAGGACTTGGTAAGATGGAAAAACTCAAGCCCCCCCATGACTGTTATCAGATGTGTTACTGCTTTAGGAGCATCCTTATTTGCTTCAATAAGAATGTCCCTTATTTACCTCAATACTGTAGTCAGTGACAGAGTTGGGAGCTCAAGGAGCACAGGTTCAGGTAAATTTTTATTTTCAAGTTGTAATAAGTAATGAATTTAATTGTAAATTAAATAGATGTTTTTAAATTGGTTGTTGTTTGGGGGTTTTTAACATCACCTTCTGAGAAACTGCTCAGGGAAGAAACTCCAGGATTACAGCAGAAAATATTCATTAAATGATTGTCTGGAATTTACCAGGTTATAAACTTTCTGTTGGTGCCTTTAGCCATCCCACAGAATTCCTTAGAACAAACATAATTTTTGGTGAAGTCTCATGGAGAACCCAAAACACAAGTAAAATGTCTATTCTGGTGGTTTAACACTGAGGACATGTTATTAACTTTATACATTATCAGAAGAGTGATACCTTTTGTAGCCAATCACTGCTTTATCAGCATACTCAGAAGGTGCCATGGTGGTGTGGGCAGAATCCAGTCATATTCTCCAGCACCACATTTATCTTGGTAATTGTAGGGTAGCAACATCTACTGTGAAGAGCAGGAGAGTGATGGCTATGGGTGTTCAGCTTTGCATCCTGTCTGGTACTGGACCAAACATTCATCAGGACATCTGAAATATGGAGATGAAATGAAGAAATGGAAAAGAAAGAAAAGTAAGGTGTATGAATGAGAAATGTCGTCATTAAGAAAAGCCAAGTTAAATGGAGACAGGTTTAACGAATATAGAATAGTTTTACATCTCAGGAGGGAATAATACTTTCAGAACCTCAGACAGGGCCTGAGGCTCCAGTCACAAGGAGTTTATGTCTTCAGCCCCATTGCAGACAATTGAATTTAAGCACACGTTTAAGTGCGTGGCTGAGCAGTGATGGTTTGCGAGATCTCTATAAAAGCACAACCTTCTATTCTCCCAAACCATATGGGTTTGACTTCCCATATGGAGTGACAAAATAAAAATATACTCTAAAAATAGCTCTCAAAAAATGCACTGGCTGAAGGCTGCTTCCTGTGCTACAATTTGATTAGCCTTGTGTTTTATTTCTTCAGCAGCAATTTCAATTTATCTCTGATTTGGAGCATGAAAAGCTGCTTTTAGAGTTGTAAGCAGAGGAGAAAAAGGCATCCGGGAAGCAAATATAGAGAGCTCTTCTGGCTTTATAGTAGCTTGCAGGATCAAGTAAAAAGATTTTAGAGCAGCAGAAAACAAAGTGATGCTGGGAGATGACCTATCTTTGCAATCTGTATTTAAGTTGCCTGTCAGCCCCTCAGCAGAACATTACATATTCTGTGCAGCTCCAAGGTAACCTAAAGGAGCCAAAAATTGTCAGTGCAGAAATCCCCTCTGTGGAAGGGATCTCTGCCAGCATGGCTCCCACCCTGCTCGGCACAGTAGCCACGCACGGCTCCCTGACAGCTCCTTCTGTCCACTGCGATGAGAGGAGATGAAGGAGCAGCTCCCACAGCATCACAGCATTGATAGATGGTATCGAATGCAAACATTCCCATTTCGGCTCTTTCAGGAGGTGCTTCCTTAAAGGTCATAAACTTCTTTTTTTTTTAAAGAAAAATATACTGGAAATCTTAAATTTTAAATTCATTCCTTCAGCTTCAGGTGGGTCAGGGAGCAAACCATCAACCAAGCACATGGGGATCTGCTGGTGGCATCCAAGACCTGAATCTGCTCACACTGGAGGAGGGGAAGGAGGGAATCTACCTTCCTTCTATCAAGTTCTTACTTGAAGGTCCAAGAAGTGCCACAACTGGGCTGAACAGGAATTACTTTCCCCCTGCCTCATGTTGGAGGACAGCTGGTGAATAGCAGCACAGCACAAACACATCAGCATCCCTCAACAGCAGATGGGTCTGGACTAGACAAAGTCCTGATGACCCCAACATGGGGTTTCTGTGTGCTTGGTTTGAGACTGACACAAGGTGTCTCAACAATGATTTTTCCTTTGGGATCCATTGTGAAGCTCTTGCAGCTCCAGAAGCTGTCCATGGATGCCTGGGCTTTGCTGCTCCTTGGTTTAGGTTTCTGCCTTAGACTGAAGAGTGGGATCCAACACCCACCCCTGCTCCAGTGGCAACATGAGCACAGTCAGCTATCATTTATTCTTCTGGGCTACACAGGTCCATACCCATCCTTGTAACCTCTGAGAATCCAGTGTGAGGTAACTAATCCAGTTAGAGACATACATTTCTTATTATTTGTCCCTTTAGCAAAGTAAGTAAACAGATAGATAGCAGACAGAAAGGTAACTGAAAACATTTGTGCTCAGCTTTCCAGAACGACAGAGTAAGTCATGTCCTGCTCTTCCAGCATTTCAGTTTTCCCACTTCCTTGAGTTTGCTTGGGTTTATGCAAATAATAAGTGTGGATTTCCAGCATGCCTCTGACACTGCTTTAGCAACACGCACTCTGGGAGAGGTTTACGGTCCCATTTCTGGGTTAATATTTGTCACTGAGTTGCAAAAGTGAAATACAACTGAGAAAAACAGTGTTTGCAAGAAAACTGCACCCCTCTTTTCAGCATGGGGCAGGGGTGATAGTGAGCACTGCTGGGGTGGGATGGAAGAGGTAGAGCAACTCCCAGCTCTAGTTCAGCCCAGAAGGAGTGAACAATCAGTGAAGGACCAACTCCTCTCCTGGCCATTTGCATTGGCCAGGTATCTGGAGTGAGATAAAGCAGCCAGACCTCTGGTCACACTCTTGGCACATGTCTCCAACCCACATTCCCAGCATCTGCAGCAGCTGGAAATAAAGGGGGTTTGGGGTTGTTTTTTGGTGGGTTGTTTTTTCTTCTTTCTCTCCAGACTATTAAAGCTTTAGGAATTACTTTTTCAGTCTGAAAAAAAGCCTAGATTTACCCTTAAAAGAGACATTTATAATATCTAAGAAACATTAAAACCCAAAGAGGGAAAATGAAAGATATCTAGAGTAGGAAGAAGCTGAGCTGTAAAAGCTTTGGAAGAGAAAGGATTAAAGGCCAGCTTTTTTCTAAAGAATTTATAGATAGAAAAAAAACCCAAACCACTTTGGAAACAATTATTTACAAAGTTTAAAGTATTCGGCACCCTTTGCTTCGGTAAGATAAGGGGCAACAAATAACATCCATAGTCACTGGGAGTTAGCCCAATTACTTCTGTCAGCAAAACTAATTCTACAGAAAATACATTTCTTCTAGGAAGAATACTCTCCTTGCTTCAAATTCGTTTTTACATTGCTAATAAGTCTCTTAGCAGTAGATTATAAGTGCCTCTTAAGCCAGGAACAGGCAGATCGCCCTGAGCGCAGCCAGCAGTCTCTTCTCCGGAAGAAACGTGATTGAAGCCAAGGAGAATTTCGCCTGAGGAGGTTCACTGCAGGTGTTTGGTCCCGTGTCTGTACCCTGCACTGCTACAGAAACTGTTAATAATTATTACACACCACCAATCTTCAGAAACACAATCTAGAACTATTCTGACCTTTTTACCTCTCCTTACATCTAGAAATGAGAGGGTGGTTTCAGGGCTACATGCCCAGAGAATAAAAAGAGTCCATCTGCATGACAACTTGTACAAGGCCCATGAACCTTAAAAATATGCCCCAAATGATCCAAAAACTTTCTGAAACATCCTAAGCCTGACAACTGCTGGGCCATGTAAATCCTTCAAGGGAATGCAAGTTCAGGAGAATCTAACTTCAGTAAAAAAGTGATGGATGAGAGATAAAGACAATCAGAGACAGCCCTCTCCAGCACTGATGGGTCCCAAGAAGTGGATACGGAGACAAACAGAGAGCTAATACTTTCTGACACATCACCAGAACAATCTGTAAAAACATTTACTGTCCTTTTGTGGATAAATACAATTATATCAACCCTACTTGAAGGCAGGGAGAAGCCCCAGGCTGCCCCTGGCACCTCACCTGCATAGTGCAAAAGCAGCTTCTCTTCCAGACAGCATACCAGGGCTGGGCTGGAAATTCACCACTCCAACACCAAGGAGCCTGTCAGTGCCTTCTCCTGTGATGGGAGGGGTGGAAAGAATAAAATGTGATTTTAGAGCTCACAAGAATTACAGCTGGTAACGCCTGTATGGAACAATAAGCTGTTGTCAAGTGTTGCCTGCTCTGCAGCGATTTGCACGGAAAAGCATCAGAAACAATGGGCCTCAGGAAGCTGCTGGGGAAATAAATGCAGCATCTTAATTCACCCAGAGAAATGCTCACTTGTGCAAAGAAAATATTTAGATGTCTAAGAAACAGGATCAGCTTCCAGCTTTGGATATTCTGGGCAACTCTCTGATTGATTTGTGCATAGGCACTTCACTGAAGAACAGAGATTTGAGGTGTCTATAGCCAGTCCATATATTATCAAAAAGCATCTGACAAAGTTAGAAATCTAAATCCTGCTCCCAGAAAAGGGGGTAAATTCTTTAAATCAAGCCATTCTATTTTAACTCCTCACGTTCTTCAATTTTTTGTTCCAAAGGCTTTGTGGCAATTTATGTTAAAGGGCTAAGTAAATATTTTCTTGCACTGTGTGGAAGGTGATGTCAGGCAATGATGGAAGTGAAATACTGACTTTGTATAACTGTTTGTAACTCAGATAGAATTGACTCATTTTCTGAGATTATGGAAAATGCATTCTGTGATTATATATGAGGCTGGAGGCCCCATGGAGGTGAGATTCTGCATCTCACAGTGTTATTTTACCAGGAAAAAAATTGATTAAGTAAATAAAAAAATCTGCAGGATGTGACTTCATCGTGCACTACTGACATCTGCTTATATGATTTAAAGGATATTACTATGAATATCATAGTTGCTAATGTAAATGCTGAAGAAATCATAGGTCAATCATATAATAATAAATACTATCATAGGTTTCCCAAGGCCAGAAATGGCTGAAATGGTTAATTGGAATTATGATTTTACTCTTGAATTATGCGATCCTGAAAACACTTTGGTTGCTGCTGCTTTCCTGGAACTGCTCCATTAAAGCCAAGTAGATAGATACACTCTCCAATCTTTCTTATGCCAAGAAATAATGTCACCTTTTCATAAGGATATTTTCCTTTCACCTAGGCACCCACCTCACCCTGTGTGCTGCATTAAGATGTTTTAGAGGGGTGCATTGAGCTACACATATACGTGATCTGTATCACTCTGGGTGCTGGTCTGAAGAGGCAGCACCTCACCTGTGCCATATGTGTTAGATACCTTACATTGAAGTAGAAAAAGAGAAGAAAAGCCTCATAACTGTACTGCAGGCATAAAGCAAGCATCTAAACTCGTCATTAGCTGCAAGCCACTTCTTTCTCTTAAACACCAGAATAAAGTGCTCTCAAAATGCATTAATGCAATAGCAGATACATTAAGTGTGATGAAAGACTGCTCTAAACAATATGGTTTAAATTGACAAAATACTTGAAACTCATGGCACTATTTATGACTCCTCAGAATTACCCTGGACACAGAGGAGACACAAAAAAATGTGGCTGCAGCTTTAGCGTAATTCATTTAGGAGTTATCTGGCAACACCTTGTGCAGCAAAAAAACCACCCTGGCCAGCCTGGTGTTGAAGAGCTAATACTTCCTCCGGAGGCTGAAGGGGGTGACAGTCACTTTAAAGCACAAAGTGCCATTCTTCACCTGCTTTCCCCAGCTTGGTACATCCCTCTTGCGATGAAGGCTGCATGAATTTGTCCCAGAGCGGTCTGAAAATCAGAAGCTGCTGCAGGAAAATATTATAAGTAATAGGAATTGCTGGGTGATCACTGCATTACCTGGTGATTCCTGCCAACAGCTGTATATGGCAGGCTGCTAAATCATATTTTTACAGGGATAAAAACAAACTGAACAAAAGCTAACACAATCTAATCCTGTAATGCTATCTGAATATTGTTGGGTTGTTTTCCTTTAATGCTTTTAACTCCTTACTGATGGGAAGCTCATAGCTGAGCAGTCATGTTCTAGCTGATGCCTAATGTTGAAACACTCTATACAAAGAAATCCAGATATGCCATGAGTATTTTAGCACAGTTATACAAAAGTCTAAAATTAGGTCATAAATTATATAATCTTGCAAGGAAACAACAAATTTAATGACTATGCCAAACCAGAGATAAAAGCTGAGGAAGGAAATAGCATCTTGCTCATTAAATATTAAGGATCAGATCCTTCAAACGTTTTCCAGTGATGAACTCTGTGGGAGTTTGGCATCTGTATTTGTGTGTATTCTATAGAATATGCTTATACATCATATACAAGTGCTGAATGTGATTTATGGAGCACAAACACATAGTAAGTATATTTATAATGCATAAATATATTCCATCAAGAGCAGAGAAGGTGATTAGTGACAGTTTCCTAAGAGGTTTAATCAGATATTTTGATGGCTTATTTCCAGTGTTGCTCCAAAAGGGTTTTTCATTACAGGGCACTGAGAAAGAGCAGGTAGAGGCATCTCTGTTTCACACTTACAGCAGCAGCAGCAGATAGCAGATTTAGAGATCAGCTCTGTTTCTCCTTGGTGGGATTGAAGAACCCTGTAAAAGAAAAAAGATTACCAAGTTATAACAATGGATTTGAAAATTCCTTGTAATCTTTGAGTCTCTCCCCTAATGCCACCGTGCCCTAGCTTTTCTTCTACCCTTACAAAAGACAAATCTGATTTGATCTATTTGAAATAATAATGCAGGGGTGAGGTCTTGTGCATATTCCCTTCAAAGTTTGAAGCAATTCCCCTGGGACTGGTGGCTGGTGCTGATGTTCTGAGTATGTTAATGAGAGGGAATAAGAGCCTCTGATGGAATAAGCCAGATAGCGCTCCCGTCCTTGCTGTCGTCAAAGCCTCTCTGATAACCATGTCCATTTTTGCAAAGATTTGAGTCATTTGTGGATTGACTACATAATCCTTGTGCTGAAGCCTGGAAAAACTGCTGTTGATGCCCTTGGCAAATTCTTATCCTAAAAAAGCATGAAAAAGAGTACCAAGTAATTTCAATTCCATAAAATATATTAAATGCAGCACACAGGTATGTAAATGGGAAACACCAGAACTGTAATTTACTCATTTAGAGCCTGATCTAAAGGCTATAAAAGTTAATTTGAAATCTTTTCATTGATTTTAATGGCCTTTAGATCAGGCCCACATTATTCACTGCATATCATGTTTGTTTCAGTGCAATACTGTATTTATCCAAAACGTGAGTTATGTGGATTATTACACATACAGATCCACTTCTTATTGTCCAAAGGCAAAGCTTGTGAAATTTATTGACTTTAGCAACACACGTAAAATCTAAAAATCAAAAGAAAGTCCCAAATAATTATAATATTTTTTTAAAATGAGATAAAAAATGAGGAGGCCTCCTTTTCATTACGTACTAATACAATCTAAATGTGTTTTAAGCATCATGAAATCCAAATGGAATTTCTCACAATTCCTCATGTCTGACTGCAGCAGTTCAACAAAAAATTGCCTGTAAGTGATTCAAAACCTCTTGAAGAAACAGCATTTTTTTCTAATTTGAGGAGAAGAAAAAAATGTTACAACCCAAGCTCAGCAAGGGATAACAGTATTATAGTTGCTGCACGGAGAATTTAGCCACTCATAATTCTAAATCCTTCTCAAATGCTTTATTGCTATAAGGTGGCTAATACCAGCCTCTACACAACAGGACTCCCATAGCATTAACCATGAGAGATAGGCTTCCAGAAAGAAACTATAGCAGAGTAATTGTAAATCTCTAATGATGCATAAAACCAAGCTGAATTGGTCCTGAATTCTCAGCATAAAAGAAATGAACCATCAGAAGAACCAATTCTGGTGGCAGTATAACATACCCCAGTGTGGAAACTGTTTATGGTGGTTGCTGCAGTGGAAATATTCCCACTAATATGCAAGCAATACGAATTCATTAAAAATGCCCGAGTGCTGCAACTTCTTATGATACCATGTGTGACATTAAAAGCAAATCATTAGCCAAAAGGAAACCTCATCTGTATCAAAACAATTCACCATCTTTCTCAGTCATAGGCAGTTTTCCATACAACAAATTCAGTGGGTTCTGCATGGTTTTAAGTCCATCTTGCAAGATTTTGGTGATGGTTTTGTGCACTATGGCAAGTACTGACTTGCCAGGTTGGGCTGACTTGGAGCTGCGCCCCACTAGGACTTCTCATCCCCAGGGGCTCACATGAAACCAGAGTGACTATGTGCGATCAGCCTGAAGCCTCATCCCCACCCTGCTTCAATGAAGAGAAGCTGTGCTGGGACCTCCAGCAGTGACCTTCAAGGGTACAGAGCCGTGGCCACATACCAGTGGGACAGGGTTGTCCCAGCTGGTGTGCCACCATAAACCCAAACCCTCCTGTTTCCTTAGAGAGTTTAGTCAATTCCCTCCTGAAAGGCATCCGATAAAATATTTAAGTCCATAATTAATTATACTATTTAATTAATTAATTATGCATTCACAAAATTTAGTAATAAACTCCACTCATTCCAGACACCCCAATGCACAAATCTGGACTTTCACCCATTAATCCATCACTGTCCAGATGCAGCTTCCTCCAGAAGCAGATCAGATTCATTACATAAGAGACCAGAGATCACTTACTCGTACACAAGTGAGGCACAGCATGTGCCAAGGTTGTGCACATTTCCCCACACAGCCTCACCCAGAAGCTTCAATGTGGTCATAAACGCGATTGCTTGAGATGAGAAGACCATCTTATTTTTGCATCTAGAAGATCTCTGGCTTTGTTTTAGACATTGTCAAGAGGTATTGCATGGGATGATGCTTTTCTAGCACCAGGGCATCTGTCCACCGAGAACTAGATTGACAAGGCTGAAACGGTTGGGTTTGTTTTATCATTTCACAACTCTAAAAGCCAGACATCTGAAAGCTCAGATACATCATTGCACAGTGTCAAAATTGGCGAAGGCACAGATTTGAAATCTGCATACATGGACGAAAATAGGGTGTATCTGAAATTAATTAAAATTTCTAGGCACGACCTCGAGAACAATATTTATCCATAATGAGCATGCAGCAACGTATATCACAGCACATGTTTTTTAGTGAAGCTGCAGTTTTCAACTCTGACATGCAGGACTCTGAGGCTTAGCAATTACTTTTATTTTATAAAAGCATTTTAAAGAATTCTCTTATAAAAAACAGGAAGCAAATGTCCATGACAAAAAGTCAAGCTAAAATGAAATAAAACACAAGTGAACCAATTTGGCTTTCCATGCTTGCAGTTGCAGCTATCTGTACTACATGCTACATATGAGGTATAAAACATACCATAACTGTGTATAGGTGTTATGGCCTCATCTATAATCCCCATGGAAATTATGGGAAGAAAAGGTAAGCAATTTTGTACAAAATTAAAACCAAAACACAACCATTGACCTGACTCTGATCTGACTGCAGTTAATGAATATTTTAACACTGACAGCAGTAGAAAAAGTTAGGATGAGGATAAAAGGTGAAGAAATTAAGTTTCCCTATTAAATATACTCCTTGTACATAAATATATATATGTAAAACAATAAAGGAATGGAGAAACTGATGAGAGGGAAAAACCGCTGCAGGCATAAAAGAGAAACTCCTTCACAATGCTACAAACTTCATTCACGTTCGCGAGGTGTTGGCACCATGAGCATCTTTTTTATTTACTTGTGAGTGGTCTTACTCTGTAAGGAATTTTTACAGCTGTTCATTTTGGACAAAAACCCCAAACTACTTGACTGTTTGCCCCGAGGATCTTACAGCAGTAAGTGCTATCCAAGATACTCCATCTGACACCTCTTTATTCAAAGGTACCTCCATTTTTTCCAATCGAATCAGAACAACTCTAATTAAATTTAAACAAGAAGCTATAGTGAGATGAATGGTTTATAGGTGCTTCATGCTTCCCTACATTGATTAATAGATAAAGAATTCATACCTCCACCAAATTAGTTTACAAACCCTGCTGTAATTTATTCCTTGTACATGATGATCTGTAAGCACAGTGCACTCTAGTAGGGACCGAGCTCCAGCTCCATCTAAATATATTTTGTGCTGGTTGGCTGCACCCACCAGGTATTTAACATTCCACAAATCTTTTCTTTGTATTCAAAATTTCTCAATATGAGTTTCATTTTAAATTAAACTAGTGGTGCTTATTCTAGCATAGAATGCCATTATCTGTGAATCAGGCTTGTAATGTGGGCAGTTGCATTGGAACATGCTATTTCTTGGTGCCCAAAGAACTGCTGTGCTGAGTTTTATTTTTCCTTTTGTTTTCCCTGATGTTGTCCTGCTTATTGTTCTGCTCTGTAAGTGAGCAGCAAATGCAATTGTCTTTCACGTATGGATTAGATTTTGCTAGAGCCATTCATTTGCCACTTCATAATCAAGCTCTTTAACCCAAAAGCTGATCCACATGATGTCTGACTACTTGTAAAGCACAGCATTACAAGAAGGTGGCACACCAGGGACTGCACCACGTATTGCCTGTCTGTCCTGGCCAGGAGCAAGCCCCAGCCATCATGGACCAGGCTAAAGCCAGCCAGTGATGGGCTCTAACTTTTGGAGATGACACTGGCCGATCTTATTTGTAAAGAGTTTGCTTTTCAGAATAATGCAGTTCAGGCTGGGGTGTGGAGCAGCAACTGGTAAGAGATGTATACAGAACTTAATCTCATTCTTCGATTACTTTACAGTTCAATTTTGCAAGGGGCATCCAGCCCTTGAGATGGATATCCCTGTGTTGAAAAACCAGAAATCAATAAATCTATTCAGAAAAACATAATTTCATTTTGCTTCTTCACCAGGAATTGAGATATACACAGTTCTCGTCCCTGCTCTTCCCTGACTTAAACATATCCTGTGTTATATAAGTAATTGTTTTGAACCCACTCTAGGACACAGTCAGAGACATGACTCCAATAACACATTATCAGTAAAACAAAGCAAAACAGTTTCATGTCCCTGCTGGGTTTGTATATACACTCTTAAATGAGCAGATTCTCTCATTATTCACCCTGATCTGGTCATTGTATGCTTAGTCACAGCTGTCACAACAGGTGCCCAAGCATTTTCCCCTTCATGGCACTCTGTTTTCTTTATAGGGTTTGTTGTCAAATTCCTCTGCTGCCTTTCTCTGTTGGCTTTGCTGTTTCCTCTCCAGCTCTTCCCAGATGCAACTTCATAATTACTCCTGAAATCATCCAGGGTTGGCTGACTCTGGATGTGACAACCCTTCATCTTAAGCATCATTTCTTCTTTACAAGTTGTTCTTCATGCCATCACATGAAACCAGTTTATCCACCAGCTCTGGCCATACTTTGCTTGCCTGGACCTTTTTGCATCTTTCTTGATGCATCCAGTAACCACTGCTCCTAACTGCAATGCACAGCTATGTGTTGTAGAATGTACTTTGGGACTATGCAGCAGCTAGAGACTTATTCCTCTACCAAACCAGACTATCTCCCGCTATGCCAAATGGCAGCAGGAGTCTCCAGTGACTGGAGGATTTCCAGATGGGCTCTTGCTCAACATTGTATTTAACATAAAAATTCTTTGAAATTAATTTATGCTCCAAGATATAATTTATATTTATATACAATTTTTATAATTTTTATATAATTTATATAAATTTATGCCCCAAGATATAATTTCTTCAATTTTGTTTCTCTCTAACATCCTTCAAGAGTGGGTTGGGGTTCCCAAAATTGAGTGCAGAACTGGTCCCCTCCTATTCCACTCCTCTTGCTGCAGATTTATGTACTGCATTTTCCCACTGAGCTTAGCACTCATATGGGATCTTTTACTGCTGAAAATCCTGTGAGTTCTTAAATTACCAGCACTGTGCTACTGAGCACTAACAAAGTTTATCTGATGCAACAGCATATCAAACATTTTTAGTTCTGTAACAAATGTTTACTTAGCTGGAAGCAAATCTCCTCTGATATTAAAGTACCTCCAAATAAAGAGACAATTTGATATTCTTTTTTTGCTATTGTCTTCAAAGAATATAGCGTAGGTTGGATGCAAAATATACACAATTCAAGCTCTTTTATGTTTTGTTGATATCAGAATTTAGGGCCTGATTTCCAAAGTGCTATAATCTATCAGTCCTGCTGATTTACAAAGGCTGGTGGGAGAAAAACGAGACTGAAAGCCAGCTATGTAACCTATATCAGTCCCCTGAAGCACTGAAAAGATTGGGCCAAAACATTAAGGCAAAAGCTTTCTATAATTTTACTTCAATAAAATTACAAAGGAGCAAAGAAGATATCCAGCTTTTGAGTCACAGAACAAATAGATTCAGTACAGTACTAATAACATTTAGCTTGTTTTCTCCCTAAACCACCACAGTTAGGGGTTAAGACATGCATTTATATCTCAGGTTTCATCCATTTGGGATCGAGACCTTTTTTTCCCAATTTACCCTTACAGTACTGCCTTCCCTGTGCTATTGCACAGTATAACATCCCTACAAAAATTATAACCACTTGCAGTTGATAACAAAGTATAACAGAAATCTTTAATACATTGCCCCTGTATTTAATACAGTTTATTAGCTGACAACCAAAAGTAGAGGCAGTAGAGGCATTCATCTAGCTTTCTGCTGGTCACCTACGCTTTAAAGAATTCATCCTATGTATTATTAGACTTTGCAGCACTTTGGACATATTAATTAGCATGTTGAGCTAAATTGACTTAAATTCTTTCTGCCTTAAAACTGAATAGAGGATTCATTCATCTCTTATTTTCCCTTTTTCCCCAGATTACTCTGAAGGTAATGTAATTATTACCGGGGTGTGTGGCTTGACACTTCCCAGGATAGGAAGTCTCCCAGGCTTGCATTTGATCACTTGCTAATCTATAATGAGAGCAGCTCATCTGTTCTGCTATGGTGCAAGTCTGCCTGAATGCAGGTACATACTGATCTTAAAGAAAATACAAATTTACAACAGATGCAAGGAAATTAGCAGAGCTGAGCAGTGATTCAGGGGAAAAAAATCAGAACTCAAAGACAGTGTAAAGCAACACCAGCAGTGCAAAGAATGTCAAGGAAAGGAGCTTAGACACAGCTCTTTTTTTATACCTTGTTCTAACTGCTTTCGTTTATGGCTTTACTTCATTTACTTTCTCCAGAAATCATTGGCCAGAATAAAAGAAACCTTGATTGCTGTCTGCCAAGCTGACTGGCAGTTATCACTTCTCCAAAGGTAATGGGACTCAGTCATTCCCATGGGGCAGAAAGCAGGAGTTTTGAGCCGACTGTCAGCTTTACATGGCATTTCTGTAGCTGTGAAAGCTGCATGTTCCATATTACTAACCTCTTTCTATTCAAGGATCCAGGAAAGGTGGCTGTGTCAGCTACCCAACTTGAAGTTCAAGACCTTTATGAGTAAGGCGACATTTTAGAGCATAATGGCTACACAAAATCCTTATCAAAGATTGTCAGAGAGTTGGAATTACTGGTGGTTATCAGTCAATAATTGTTAGAGCAACTGATGGGTAAGCGGTAACCCTTCACATGCAATTCTTCTGTGGGAATGAAAAAAGCAGCTGGAAGGAATTCATAACAAGAACCTTGCAGAGCTGAAAGAAATCTAATGTATAAACAGATTATTATTTCCTGTGGATATCGATGATAAATGAACTGGAATGTGGTGGTATCTGGGAAATAGCACCACACTCTAAGCTAGCTGAAATCCCTGTGGCTCAAGGTAAAAACCTCTTCTGTAACTTGTGAGAACTCAGTATAAAAAAGCTCTAAATATCTGGGTCACCAGAAATACAGAAGTTTAACATTCCTCTTACGCACTTTTCATTCAATTAATCTTTCCTTTGGGTTTTCAGTGTAACGAGTCATTGATTATTGCATGGAGTGCTTTATAGGGTAAATGAATTCATATAAGAGAAACATTAAGATGTGTTAAGTAGCCAGATATATAAATAAAATGCAAAGTGAGTTGGTCATCTGGTTGCAAGTCAGCCCCAGGGGACTCACATTTCTGTAAATCAGCTATCCAGTGAGCACTACCAATACCTGTGCTCCTCTTTCCTCATTTTCCTCTTTACCTATACCTACAGCTTTCATAAAATATGAAAAATCCCCATAGAAAAAGCAAATATAGTCAAGAATCTCTTACTTTGTTGAAAATTAGAATATATAATATTCTAATATATATTAGAATAATATATAATAATATATATAATATTCTAATATATATAATGAGATGATAGCTAATTACATGAGAAAACATGCTAAAAACAACTTTTCCATTTAAAGAAAACCTCTGTTCAGTGCATGGTTCAGTGTAATAAAAAGCATTTTTAAAAGGAAAACGAAGTAGTAGAAGTGCAATACGTCCATTTATGGTTAAAAAGAGAAAAAGTTGATGTTTGGGGAAGCTGATTGTACCCATGAAATTAATCTTGAAATTCTTCTATGGGCATGGGCCAGGTCTAAAGATATTACCTGGCTTTTCACAGTTCTTCCAAAAAGATTAAATTCTAATGAAAAAGACATTGAAACAAGAAACATGCTCAGTGCAAGCAAAGATGGAAAATGAGCTACCTTCCCCATTGATACATCTCTCTTTCTTCTTTAGCTTTGTATACATCAATATATTTATGTAGAAAGTCATTTACCAAGCAGTCAGTGAAGAGTAAGTTTGCAGCTGGCTTTCAGAATTACACACAGGGGAAACTACCCTAAAGAAACAATATAATTCCTCATGACATTAACCTGAGACTATTCACGCTGTGAACTAGCTTGGATCACTGAAGATTCTGCACCACTAAAAATATTTAGGAGATGCCGGGGTTATAGTTTATGAAGATCCCAAATTCCCCTTAAACTGTATAAATCCAGTGTTAATGTTGCCTCATATTTTGACTGTACAGAGCTACAGCATATGTGCATATCTTGGCTCCCTTGCTGGTTTTTTACATTGAGAAGGGTTCCCATCATTCTGTGGGGATATTTACTTGCATCAGTCTCATTTTGTCTCTGCAAGACATGCCCTTTGCTGTCTACACCTTTGGAAACTGAATTTTAGATGTTTGCCAGCAACATGCCATGAACATCCAAGCAAGGAAATGTAACAACCACCTCAGTTTGCAAATACATATTCTTCAATTCATACTGCAGGGAAAGAAGAAAAAGATACCTTTATAGAGGAAAATATTCAAAGAAATCACAGTCTAAGCAGAGGGAAATGTTAAATTCAAGAAATAAATTAGTCATAATATGCACTCAGATCTAACCTGGAACGTGCTATTAACTCATTTTACACTGCAAACCTTCAGGGGCAAGAGCCACATCTTCCACTATGGGACTTGCACAGTCAAATATAAAGCACATTAATGGTACTCACCAAGCACTAGTACTATAAGTTGGCCTTACCGAGCAAAGTCTGAGCACTGGTAGAATAACTTGCATTTATGTGAGCTCCTTCTTACAGTAATGAACAGTTACCAGGCTATGTAAAGGTCAAATTAGACCCTCCAATTTGATATACAGTATTTAAACATAGGAAGGAGTCCTTTCTCTCCTTGGAGATCATTGTTTTCCCAAACAAATGCATGGATTATAATAAGCCATTGTGTATTACTTTCTGTTTGTCAATGACCTAGTTCCCATGCTGTCTGCAATACTGAAATGTGAAACTAAAGCTTGGAGCTTGGGGGTTTCTTCAGCTGGAGTAACTCAGCCCTGCTCGCTGTGTCAGTGCACAGCAAGCAGAGAGCATCTCCCAGTGAACACACGAAACTCAGAGAGTTTCATTTCTTGGCTTGAATAAAATGAGAAAGAAAGATACCTTTCCAACAGCAACAAACAGGTGAGTGAGAGCATCTTTACAAACATGAATTCTGAGGCGACTTCAATGACAGTGATTGACTTCTTTGACAGCTCACAAAATTAGGGTGCATTTCTGAGAAGAATGCATAGATTTTCCTTCTTGACCTGGGACTGATGAAGTTCAAATGGCTAATGACATAGGGATTTTTTCTCAGGTTTCTTTGGTTATTACAATTAATATAAGTATGCAGTGAGAATCTTCACAAAAGAGCTGCATTCTGCCTTACTATTATCTTGGCAAAATACTTTTTATTTTCTTAAACTTGTGTGTTGCACACTGATGATCCTTGCAATGCTTTATGGATAGTGCAGTTCTACATCACTTAAATCATACATTATAATTTATTGGTTAGTTATTTTATTTTGATGTCAATCAAAATCAGAAGCTGTATGAAAGAGTTTAGATTAGAAGAAAGGGATTTTCTTGTTAAGCTTTAATAAGCGAGTGATGATATTATAAGAGCTATTACATAAATAATAATAATATCTAATAATAAGCTTGTTCCTGTTTATTTAAATGTTCCACCTTGTGCTTGTTTGTAAAAAGTTAATAATTACAGCATAGTTAAGCTTATGTAAATAGGTGAGTCTGCTCTGGGTAAAACCTGCAATACTGAGCTGCAGCGCTACCTAATCAGTGAAGAGTGGATACTGAGATTTCAGCCTTTTTTATTGCAGCACACAACATCCTTCTAAAGAGATATTTGATGTTTTGCCCAAGTAAGTCCCATGAAATTGGCAGGGTGGATGACACCCAAGCCCCGTTCTAGCACAGACACAGGGCTGGTTTCGAACCAGTACTGCCTTTGCAGAGGCTTCAGTACTGGTGTTGCTGGATCAGCACAGACAACGGTACACACAGCAGCGGAGGAGGAAGATGGAAAATCACTGTAATTCCCTCCTAGGTCTGTCTTGCCCTTACCTGACCAGGCTGGAAGCTCTAGTAGCTTCCAGCAGTCCCCAGAGCATACACATAAGATACTGGTGATCCTGCTTGGCACCTACCTGCTCTCCTGTCATCCACAAGCTAAAATACATTCAAAATTTTTTTAATTAAACTTGTTTTTTACAGTTCCTTTCCTGTGCTTGTCACTGAGATCCTACAACCCATAGGGCAAGAAATGAGCTGCTGTAAAGAATCTCTGCTGTCCACATATAAAAGTTATTCTTGAGGAACCAACTCTCAAAGCATCAGGAGCCCCAAATGTACCAGTGTGCTCTGACCCCACAGGAGCACGGTCATTCTGACTACTCCTCCTGAAAGCCTCCCAGCAGAGGCTGGGACAAAGCACGAGTCATTAACTCCTGGAGGCTGCACAAACACAACCACTCTGTTTGCTGCCCATACCACTGTGGTTAAACACTGACACTACTTACTGCCTCCCTCATGCACGGCAGACCTCTGGCAGCTGTTGATAAATGTGATTTCAGGATGGGCTGTGTTAGATCACAGGTATTTGTACTTGTAAAGCCATCTCCTGTGGTGGCCCAGCCATCCACGACCATATGGACCAGTGAGAGCACTGCTGGTTGCATGTGTAGGTGGTCCTTTGGTCAGATTTGGCAGCAGCACTAACTAGCAGCACCCCCCCCCCTCACTGCATAGAGTCAGCTCCATAAATCACACACAACCATGCATAAATCACACACTACCATGCATCTCTCTTCAGCAATCTAGAGGCTGTCCAGCTGGACCACGGGCACAGATCATCCACCTCTTCGCGCTGCGGTGATAGGCAACAGGTAGCAATGCATTTTGGCCAGCACAGGATGCTAAATGTTCTCCATGGTAAAGGGACACCCTCGGAGCAATGCAGGGCATCAGTTCAAATCATCTCAAGACCTAAATGAGCCCTGGTCTTTCCACCACCTTAGAGGAAGTGTAGGGGAACAAGTCCACCTCAACTGACATTGGCCTTTCTGCATAGAGAAACCCAGGTGCTTGGAAAGCAAACTTTCTTCTTCCTGAGAAGAAAACACCTCTTGCACACACCTCTTCCAGCATTTTGCCTGCTTAGAGCAAATTGTTGTTGTGGTGGTTACTTTCCTGCAGAAACAAGCAGGTTAGCCTATGTGATTTAGAAATAGCTTTTGCCTTCTTCCCCACAGATGGCAAACTCTTTGGTTTCTGCCACCACTAAGCATACAAATAAATCAAGATATGATCTGCTAACATATTCAGAATTCTGTTTGGCCTGAATATTTTTTTTTTAGCTTCAAACATCAATTTCGTTTCATAATGAATACATGCTTCATCTCACAACATTTCATTTTTCATGCATTTAGCGAAATGTTTAACTGATACTTTTTTTTTCCAAAGCAGCTTCATTCCTACCCTAAAACCATGCAAATCAAAGATTTACACACTTATATAATGTGCAGAATTCCCTACCCTTGGCTCAATTGCTAAATTATAAAATATTCATAATATCTACATTTTTTCACAAAATGAATTTTATATCCTGACTTTTTTCATGAAAATCACATTAGGATATAAAATTCTACAGGCCTCTCTGTGCAGCTCTTCCCTTCTTTATTTGCTCCCCTCTCCGAAGGACAACTTCCCAGCACCCACTCATGTGCTCCACATGCCAGCATCCTTATAGGAAACACCGGTGAGGCACATCCAGCACTCCCTAAGCTAATGCCCTTTGCAATTCTTGTCTGAGCAGTTGTTAGCTGAAGACAAGAAGCCTTATTTCTATTCATTCCCTACATAATCCACCTTATGAATTTACACCTCACCTACCCGCACCTTCAAGGACCCAGAAATACAAAATATTTCCCACTATGTTTTAAACCCACATCCTCCTGGATACAAGATAAGAGCTTAATAGCTTTGACTCTGCACTGTTTTCATATTCATGCATAAGTTATGGATACAGCAACAGATCAGCACTTCTTTGTGCTTCTCATTGGCTCTGGTTCGCTGCCTTAAACTGTCTGAGTCAAGGCCACGTTTTAATGCCATAGACGCTCTATTCAAATACCAGTATGACCACATTTTAAAAGCCACCCTGTACCACTTCATTGCCGCAGATGTCCTTTACATCTGGCAAGGCCCGTTTCTCTGCATGTCAACAGTAATTCAGTTTAACAGCTGTCTCTTTTGACAAGCTTAGTGTCAGACTCTAAAATGACAGGGTGACAGTTTTCCTTTTCTTTAACAGAACATAGTGCAAATTAACCATTTGAATGCAGGATCACTGAACGCCTCCCGAACACAGTTTTCAGAGTCAACTGAATAGGGTTTGGGAATTGCTGGTATTAACAACCATAGCTAAAACCTGTAGGGTCTGACAAATCAAGGCGCTTCTCCTGTAATTGAGATTCTTACCTGAAGTCTAAGTGTTTGACACGCACGAAACATTAAATTGGGTTGAAATAAGTGTCAGAGGTAAACACTGGGAATGTGCAAACTGGGATGAGAAGTTATTTTCCTGCATTGCAGAAATGCAAAGAATTTTCTGTATATTTAGTTAGAGTGCTTGTTAATACAGCAGCTAATGGTACCGTGTGTGTCAAATACCGTGTGTATTTCAAATGGCATGCTGTACACCCACATTTTCCACAAATGCCAGGAGTACAAAAGCACCACAACAGAATTTCTCTAGGACTAAAACTACGCCTGAGATAATATTGTGCATCTTAGTGACTGAAATCTTTAGCATGAAAACCAGCTTGTGGACAGCAACAAAGTGCCACCATGATTTATGAACCACCTGTAAATGCTACAAAGACACTGCTTTAATCTGGTGCAAGAGTGAGCTTTATGAGTCTGGCTCTATTAGGCTCACATAAAAGTGAATTAAGAAAAAAATAAACTTTACACTATGCATATTTAAACCAAATACTGAAGTGAGTTGTATGGTGAGCCACTTCATTATGCCAATGTTATACCATGGTTGCCACAATGAAGAGGAAGGATGTCTCCCTGGTTTGGTTCTTGTTCTACTGAAACCAATGGCAAATCTCAAAGTAACTGGACTAGACTCCAGGTCACACAATTTCTGTTATTTTTAAAGAACTATGAAAACCTTTCTGTTATTTGTTCCTGGGTAAACAGTCACATTTAAAGCCCTACAAAAATAAGCTGGGTTTTAAGGATGGTACAGAGAGTGTAACATTGAAATGCCTTTAGTAATTGCTTTTGTTTGCTTATTTATGTGTTGCCGTAAGCATTTGTATGTGATACTCATTGCTGTAATACCTGAGCATCTCATAATATTTAGAAAGATTCATACTCAACTGTCTATTGCTGTCTCTAAAAGGTATGCCCATTTTTATGAGCTGAAATAGAGATTTCCCGTTTCTCATTCTCATAATACAGCCAAGTTCTTCCTCTGTTATTCAGCTTTTTTTAACACATAATTGGTCATGACCACAGAAGAAGTCGCTTATTCTCAACCGCTCTGTAGCCAGGTCTCTCATACCATTAAACTTGTGTGTCCCTGCTCTGTAAGAGCTGGGACAGAGATGCTGATGGTGCTGACCTCCCTATTGACTCCCTTCTTATGAATGTAACCTCTCTGTTCATTTCCATAGCCCACAAATCCATACTTTCATAGCCAGACATAAGCCTCTGTAATTCATATTTTATTAATATATCACGAAGTAAAGTCAGCTGCAAATACATATTTTTAGTGCAACATCAGCCCCATGGGAGTGTGCAGGTTGCTGGGTTTCAAGGGCTAGGTTGCTATTAGCATCACACACAGCTCAGCTACACAAGACATATATAACTATTTAAAATACTTAACCTCCCCAAAATCTATCATACACCTGAAACACTAATAATTCTATAACTTCAGCTAAACAGAGTACTATTCAGCTATAAATTTTATGGCTACTCTCTCCACCTCTTATGAAGTGTGAAAAGAGGCTTCATATCTGTCAGTCTTTCCTCAGAAATGACTTTCGCTGATTACTTAAACTTTCGTTAAATAAGCTTTCCACAAGCTGTAAAAACAGAACACAGTAGGGAAAAAATTGGCTCTCTTTTGAAAGTGCTGTAAAGTCTCTTTTTGAATGAGTAATTAGAAATGTGTAAACTCTTTTATGGATATGTGAGAAGCACACACAAAAAAATTGACTTTCCATGCAAGTATTTCTGTGTGCTATCAAATTTCATTGTATTTCACAGAGACCAAAACTATAGAGACCCAAAATACACATACATTAGTGGACATGGGTTATTTGCCAAGAAGGAATTTACATACAGTACAAGTAAAACATCCTAATTTAAATCTATGACAATGGATACTCACATTCTTAAAGAGAAATCAGAGTTGTTTGTCTTTCCGCTCATATTTATACAGATTGCAAAGCTGTTGACAGAGCACGATTTGAGCTGGGCCTTTCCAACTGCTTACTGTTACTTTTATTGCCATTGTCAGATATCTTTTCCATATTGAGAATCGAGCTTAGATGATCTTCTGATTTCCCAAACCCATACACAAACACAAAGAGATGCCATGCAATCCAGGGGTCAGGCAGGGAGCTGGCAGTGAGAAAAATGGATTCACACTGTTGGCCCTTGTCTCCTTGAAAACTCCCCAAACCTTTAGTTAAACCAACACACTTTTTCCACTTTCATTTCTACATATACACACAAGCGGTCCATCCAAACCAGACTCCGCAGATGCTCTGCAACCCCCTTGTACCTTCATGGCTTTGGGTCCCTTTCCCTTTGCTTAAAACTCATGTTATTTGTGCTGAAAACTTGCTCTGAGTTTAAGCCTCGTGATCAGCTCCACAGCTGGGGGGAACACAAGTATCTTAATCTAAAAAGATGCAAAAAGAAAACTATAGACAAAGGCAGATGGGTGCTACCCCTGCGTGATCTCCTACCTCCCCAGGAAAGCAAACAGGGCATCTTAGGGGCACTGAAATGGAAAACCTCCCCCCTCCTTGCTGGTAGGATGTTTGCTTGAAAAGCTGCTGGATGTCACGCTGTGTACACGTACTGTGCACTATAAATAGTAATGTCTTCTATGCTCCTCTCCATGGAAAAAAACTGCAGGAGGGGAAATAGTCTCAAATCTGTGTAGTTTTCAAGCCAAAGAGAGCCAGCCTCATTCTCTCCTCGGTGGGGAAGCTGTAGGTAGGGGCTATGCCCCTCCAACCCTGTGGAGTCAGAGGAGCTGGATGAAAAAGCAGGTCCCAGCTAGTGATCTGAGGGTGAAGAACTGCTCCCCACTTGCTCTACAGCCTCCCAGTCCCAGTGGGTCCCGCAGCCATTTGCCTCTGCCCTCCGTGAGTAAACCCAGCCCCTCTCCAAGGAAGACGACTGTCACTGCAAAGGGTTTATGTGGCATCATTAAGCAGGTGGCACTAAATGCCACACGGCTCCTTGCTCCCAAAAGCATCCGTGTTCAATCGGACTGCCAGGCACTGATCCACCTCCAAATTCCATAGATTTCCAGCATGGAAATGGTGCTGCGGACTCCCAAGAAGAGCAAAAAGCTCCGCTCCTTCTCCCACTAAAGATATTAATGGCATTATTCCTATTTTTTTTTAATTCCCAAGAGAGTGATTCAGACCCCACCTGCAAAGTTCAATAATCCTGTTGACAGCAGAGCAACACCACCATTCCTGCTCCCCACGATGCTGCTCCAAGCAAGTTCTCTGGCAAAGCATTCACAGGCACAATTTGGTGCCAAGTCAGTTATAAAACCAACCACAGCATGAATGTTTTTGAGTAGAAGAACAAAAGTATGAGAAAGGGAAAGGCTTCACACATCTTTAGTGTGGAGAATGTATTTAGTGCTCCAAAAAGCTATTAGATGGAGTGATACAGGCAATTTATTGTTTTGTCAATACCTTTTATTTTGATTTAATAACTTAACGAAACCTACAGTCTATTTGTCGCACAGCCTCAACTTTCTTTACGCAACCCCACTTAACTTTCAAACACTTTAACTTTCAGGTCAAATCTCTGTCATATTGATAAATGGGTCTATTTAAATTTTTATCAGTGAAGAATTCTCTCTGGTGTCTTTTTCACTATCAGATTTCATGCACAAAATAACAGAATACTCACTATTTTTTGTTGTCCAGCACACACAAGAAAAAGAGCCGCTACAGAAAGCACAGATGTCTTGGTGAAACATCTGTAATTTGTCTGCAATAGTATCATTCCTACAGGCAATTCACATAAAGAGAGGTACAATACTTTGAAGAACGATGTGTAAAAACAGAGGGCAGAAAAGCCTACTCTAAGATATATACGGAAACTGCAGTCTACCTCTGTTCTAATAAGTAAAAAAGTCAAAGTATTTTACCCTCAGGAGGCATTACTGTGCACAATATAGAGGCCCCAAGTGAAGTTTAATCTTATTTGGCTATCTGACTATTATTTCATTAAGCAAACTAAAACAAACTGCTGCAAAGTCAACAAATTTTTAGATATAATTGTAAATAATCACCTGGTTTTCCTACCAATAATGAGGACCAAAAATATAATCCTTATAGCCCTAAGCACACTATATATGTTTAACCTTTACTTTTAAATAGGATTAAATGCTGAACACTGTGGCTACTGTAAAGATAATAAAAACAGATACTGCAGGAATGTAACAGTGTTTAATGACAAGTTACAGAGTTCTAACGAAAGAAAAGCGAGAGCAAAAAAGGTTAAATAAACAGAAGCCATAGTGCCTCCCATCTTTCTTACATTGACTTTTAGTAACTATAAAATTTCTGTTATACATGATTTGATTTCCCCGATCTGTGCATTAAATATTTACTTCTAACTATAAGCTTATATGAGACCCAAACAAAAACTAATTAGCATTATTAATGATGCAAGAAATGTGATGCTTAGTCCCTTAAGATTCGTAATAAAGAAGAAAACGTTAGAGATTTACTTTCTTTTTCACTTTAAAAGGCAAGTTAAAACAATAAAACTTATTTAATTAACAGAGACTCTATTTATGAATTTGTTGTTTCTGCCAGCAAGAATGTTTGAAAAAAAAATGTCTGAAATGAGGCTGAGACTACAAAGAGTCCATTTTCAGCTTGGGAGTCTCGAGGGAAAAATCAAAGGGTTTCTTTCTTTCAACAGTTTGGGTGAGATGATATTTTGAGATGTTGACAGCTGCCAAACTGCAGAACCAGTGAAGAACTACCAAACTGAAATAATTTTTATCTTTCTGAATTTGTTTCATTATTTAGTTCAAATTCCTTTCACAGATCACAACTGAAATGTCTACTTGGTTAAAAGGTTTCTGCCCTCCTTCAATGCTTGTATCTACTGCTTTGGGCCAAAAATGAACTCTTTCTCTTCTAAAATTAGCCATAAATAATAAAGAACCATTATTACCACCTTTAGTAGTGTTTCTGTTACAGCAATGTATTAATTGCCATCCATTTCTTCCTTATGTGCTCAGAGTGGAACCAAACTTCAGTGGTTAATCGTTTTTATCACACTGAATGTCCTCACTAGGTTTAACTTACAAGATATTGGTAAAACAGAACGAACAGGTTTTGCTACAATAAAGTAGAATTAAAAATTAACATTTAAAACTTGTTTTCTACTTTTCTGACAAAAGCTACTTATAAAATTCAGAACAAGCCAGTCTTTAGTGAGTAAGAAAAAGAACACTTTCCATGCAGCTCGTACCATTCTTAATTTTCCATTTTCTTCCTAAATCCTGTTTCCACTGCTAAAGCCACCCCTCTTTTTCTAACCCCTTCATCTCTATTGGTCACATGACCAACCTTGTGATGGCTTCTCATCTGCTTCAGACATCTGCCCCATGTTTCCTCTTGAAGCCTCTTCCCCTGCAATCAGCCCGTGCGTTTCTGTCTTCATCACATATTCATTAGCCAGCTCACAGCCGAACAAGCCCTTTCCTCTTTATTGTTCAAGCTGTCAGCCTCAGCAACAGCCCCTGCTTCCTCCACCTGCTTCTGCCTGCTTCCCAGCCTTCCCTCATGCCTTCCCTCTTGCAGTCACATCTGTGTTTTGAAGATGACCTCTTTAATCTTCCTCCAAACAACCATTTCCAACCCTAACCATTCTATGATTTCCTTCTAAACTTGTCCTTAAAGACTCTGTCCCAGGCACATCTCTGCCTTGTTCCCTGTGCACCCTCCCTTGCCGGAACTCCAGTAGTACCCATCTCCTTTTAGTTAGCTCCCACAACACCAGACTCAAGCAACACAAGAGTCTTCCTCCAGGAGGGGAAGGGCAGAGTCCTGCTAAGGGGTGAGCTCCTGGCACTGCTTTGGCAGATTCTGTTTCTGATGTATTTTGCCATTACAGCACTGAGCATGAATAAACATCTTATGAGCTTGTGATCCTCAGCACTGTGATACAGAGGACCTTCCAGATTCCTGTAACAAGGATACTCTGCACTCTGCTTCATGAGATCTCATGCAAATACTATTCGAAAATAGCAAGACTGACTTCTGCTGGCACAAATCCCTCAGAATTTGGATTAACTGCACTTTGGGCACTTTTTTATAAAAATGAAAAAGAAAAAAAACCCTTATGCTGAATTAAAAAATAATTCAAGAACAGAGATTTAAATGTTGACCACTGCAGACATTGAATATCTTTAAAAATACAATATCTTATAAATTACCATGACAGCTTAATGCCCAGCAAAGATAGTGATGTGAGAGAGCGAGGGTGATATCCTCAGCTGTACTTACAGACCTCTGCAGACCGATGACTCAAGGACTAACTCACAGTTACATGATGAATTAGAATGGATTTTATTCTTTGAGTTTGTTAGTGCAGAAGCCAGCACGTAACTGTTTGGGGAGAGTTCCTGTCAACACTGAAAGAAAAATATCCTACCCTTTCAAGGAGACTTATCCACACCGTTATGCTCCTAAACAAATAAGACACAATACATAGAGTCCTTTTTAACTCTGAAAATCAGACAGAGATATATACAAAGATTACCAATTCAGTACTTTTACGATTAATAAAACAAAGACTCTCAAAATGAGGCCTTTAATTCTGGGCAACCCATACAAGCGAAGTGCGTGTCCAGAGGAGAGCATAGCCTTGTCCTCTCCACTCATTGATTAATATTTTTAATATCCTCCAAGGATGATCCTCCTGCTAGCATAGACTTGATGCAGAGCACACTGACTGCATCCTCTCCCCAGAGCGAGGAGAAGCATTGCCATGGACAATAGCAGGGCAGATCTTGGCCATCAGCTCCTATGTGATGCTGCTCCACTACGACTACCACTCAATGTGAACAGGAGCCAAACAAGAGTTGCATTTGCCTCCCGTTATTCCCCTGTTGCAGCTTGGGACATTTACATTTGAAAATGGTGTCTGTCACTTCCACAAACCAGGTATTTTTTTTTCCCCTGTTTGAACCTGAATGAAAAAAATCCAAATCCCTGAGTGCCTGACATCAAAGTGTGGTAGAAAGAAACTATTGGGATGGTGTTCTGGCATTAATGTGGCACTAGAAAGGAAGAGCAGATGGGCAATGAGGGAGCAAATCCTGCCTAAGTGACACTGAAGATAAGAAAAAACATGAAAACTAAAAGGTAAGTAAGGGGATTTTAAGCGCAATATTAAAGGGGATTTGTGGCACATGTAATTCCTCCTTTAAACATTGATTAAACATAGATTATTTTTTTTGCCTCTCAATTATAGTTACAGATCATTGTTTCTATGTTCTCTGCAAGCATCAGTGAAAGCTGAAGGTGCTTGGCATTTTTGTATCTAATGTACGTTTATGTTTTATTCGCACTCACTAACTGCATTTCCAGCTAAAGATGAAAAAGGGAGGCATAAAGAGAAGAATGTGCCAGAATCTCCAGCATTCTAAGAAAAAAGCCAGTGATTTTCTGGAAGATCATGGTTTCATACCAAGCACAGTCCAAACCAAGCTTTATCAGTTGCCATTTATGACTAGGCAAGCCTGGCTTCTGATCATGCTGTTTTTCACGTGTCTTTGCCAGTAGAAAGTCTGCTGTGAGTATTATGGGATGAAGGACCTTGACTTTCTCTTTTTTTAATTTATTTGTGCTGATGTAATCACTTGTCTATTCCAACAAATCACTAATTTTGAGTGAATCATCATTCCTAGCATGAACAGAAATAGGTTTTATTCCCACATTTCTGTACAAGCCCACCTCCACCAAACCCAGCCCTCGCGATGCCATTTTTCTTTGCAGCTCATTTACAGACCTAGATGGACTAGAACAACCAGCCCTCCTGTTTCCACCAACAGGTGGCCTTTCCAAGTGTTTTATGTCATCATTTCTATTATTTTCTCTACTTTCCAGAGAAGAAGCCTTAATTCAGTCTTTATGTTCAACAGGATCCCTGTTGGAGCAGGACAATAGGGAAGGAGGGAAAGAGGGAGGGATGGAGAGAGGGAAGAAATACCTCTTGTCTTTTTTGGGGTCAATCCCACACATTTTACTGAACTTTTCCACAGTCATAAATCTGAAGAGCTCCTCAAACACCCCCCCAAGCTGTGCTGCTCACTCTGCCTCAGCACTCCAAAGAGATCTCGTACCAACCCTGCACAACTGACGTGATACCGAGATAAATATGCACCGCTCTCTGGATGCTAAATCTGCGTTTGTTTTTGCTTTGCATGGGAGATCCTGACTCATGCCTGTGGCTGGGATTGGGCATGTGTGATGTGTGCTCATCTAGTATTGCTTGTGGCCAGTTAGAAAAATCATATAATCCACCGCAGATTTAAAGCATAATTTAAACCTGCCAAGTCTCATAACTTCCAAGAAGGCAAATTTACCATAAAGAGAATGGTTTCCACTTACTAGATTTTACATTCAGATTTCTTGCACACAGCTTGCCACCAAAGAAGTCTTTTATGCAAGCACATAATCAATGGAAGCCTTCATTTCACTGCGGTTAGATTTAATGTGATAATGAATATTCCAGTGTCAGCTCTGGGTAAATGGATGGGGTTTCACCTCAGATTCCCTCCTTTAAATATCTCACACAGGCACACGCTTGCTGAATGGTAAATGATTTAGCAGCACCAGCAGAAGGACATCTGACATGTGTTCAAAATGCAGGTGTATCTGCCTCGCTCTTGTATTGCCCCATGTTCCTGCTCTTGTAAACAACATCAGGAGCACAGCAAAGAGTGCAAAGATTCCGTAACCTGTTTATATCTTCCCCTTGCAATGGAGAGCACATGGAAAAAACGCATGGCTCCAGCAAGCTGTCTGTGGAAAAATCCCTGCTGGGTGTACCACAGTCACACATGAAGCTCATCACTCTTCACCTGGTTCAGGTGTGATGTGGAAGGTCTGGGCAGGGAAGCTTGGTGCTGCTGCTCCAGACTAATGCCACAGCCATGAGGAATGCATTCCCTAATTAGCAGCATTTATTTTTATTATCCTTTGCAGAGCTACAGATGATATTTCACATTCATTTGAAAATCTTTCTGCAATTTGCAAACATTTACCCTCCCCATATGAGGCAAATTCTTCATGCTCATTTTAGGGACATAGAATGCAGCTGAGTAATATTACTGGGAAAACCTTTGCTGTCATATTTCTCCACCTGTGTCACCATATTTTATCCTCATTACCTGACTAGGGCTGCCTGCAGGAGCAGCTTCCCAACATAATTGTTGTGGATCTGCTATTTCTTTGGTCTTTTCACCTATTCTGCAGATACTGGCTGATGTTTTTCCTCTCCTTCCTTTTGCCAGTTTCAAGTTTCCACTCTGACACCAAATGCTTTCCTCTTTTTCTACTGCTGTTAACACTAGGCAGATCAAATGAACACAAAAGTGTTTTCTCAAAAAATAATCATTAAGCATATCGTGTAGTTTAGTTCAAGTGACAGCTGAATATTTGTTTCATTAATAAGTAATTTGCAATTAATTCATGGAGTCATTTCTAAAAGAACATTGTGATGTTTCCATGGTTTTAAAGTGGCAAAACACTAGTCATTTTTTGACAAAATTTCAGTACAAATTGCTCATAAGCATCCACTGGAAAAATCCAACCTATGATGAGGAGCATCCCCATGACATGGGAACATGTCTCCCATTAGTGCTAGTGCCGAGGCACCTACATACAATATGCAAATAACTGCAGTATTTAGGGTTTGAATTTCAGGTGTGTGAGTGCTCACACTGCTCCTTTAAAATGATTAGTAATGAAATAACTAAAGTTAAGAGTTTTTTCCATTTAAAGCTCATAAACAACTCTTCTCCATGCTGGAGGAGTACAGCTTGTTCAACTCATCTCTTTTCAATCAAAAGGCTGGACAACCTAATGATTGTTATCCTAAAATCTGATATTGAAGATGCTCCAGCTCACAAACTCCTGAGGCTCTAAAATCATGTCAGGAGTTATGGGCCACCCCTCCACCAAATAAGCATCTCTCCTTGGAGGTCCAAGGCGCTCCATCCTCAAGCCTACAAAGGTCATCTTTTGTGCAGGATGGAATAGGCACTATTTGCACTGATATTTTATTAAGAATTAAATAGCAGCTCACTATCTTTCACAACGTTCTTTCTAACCTTACAAACTGGCATGATTGGGGAATAAGTAAGACGGGAAAGTGTTTTTAATCCTGGACACCAGCACCACTTCCACTCTAAAGCCAGGAGCCAGGACCTGATACCTGCCCAGGAAAAGCTAAGGACATTTCTAAGCTACAGGAACAATTACAGTTGTTGCCATATCACCTTCTCAATAACCTTCTCCCAAAATTACAGGTTACAGTTGTCTGTAATCATTAACTGCCTGAAGGAGAGATACACATTACCAAAGCAACAAACCTCTAATCAGCAGAATGGGAGCAGTGGAGAAGAGAAAAAAAGCTACTTAACAAGCAAGTTGCAATAGTTTAATATACATATATATCTATATATATATATAGTTAGCAACCCACAGTTGCAAAATTAAAATGTTGGGAAAAGTGAACATCATAAATCTGTGCCTACTTGGGAATGTAATTTGCTAGAATTCCACTTTCAGATGGAAGTGCTTGCAAATTTTAACATTCAGCAGCAAGAACACCAGTTGTATTAACAAACTGACACAGGGAACAACAGAGAGCTGGTAAAAAAAGTAAAAATCAAATGTTTGGTTTTTTTCAATTAAAAATTAAGACTTTTTTTAACTGAGAAAATGCCCAATTTCAAGCTGTTTGGTTTAACAAAGAGAGAACTTGGTGTCTGGTAAGCAAAGTTCTAGATAGACCCTTTTGTAAAAATCTTTAAATGGAAGGTTTTTTTAATTTGTCAGAAAAATCAGGTTAAAAGGAATATTTTAAAAATTGTTGAAGTGCCAGAATTTATGAGCTAAAAACTAGTAAAGTTGGATATGAGAATCTACACATTATCTGGCAAGAAAATCTGGAAACAATCAGCTATTTTGAACCTTCCATCAATACACCATGCTTTGCTACACAATGATTTCTGTGATAAGATGTGACTTTGCCTTGAATGCAATTTGCAACCTATTAGCTTGATCCAGTTTCCACTGAAGTAAATGAAAAGATTACCATTGACTTCAATAAAAGCTGGATTAAACTGTTCTCATTCACAGTGGGGAAAAAAAAAATCTTAATGATTATTTATGCCAGAAATTCCAGTGTAAAAAGCAAAATTGGTGCAAATGTGTTGAAGAATTTGAAGAGAAAAATGAGCAGTTGATGTAAAATATGATTTCACTAAAAATTATAAGATTACTAATTACTCTGAATAAGCTTATGGAAATGCTATAGATGTAGTTAAATAGTACAAATATACTTCAAAATCCAATTATAGCAATAGAGCAATGATTGTACAGTTGCATTAAGAGTTAAAACAAAATATGATGCCAGATAAATGGGTATATTAGGAGGGCATTATTAGATTTTCTTGCATTTATCCACCATTGAGTGCCACCAACCCTTCAAGCTAGGGACAAATAGAAGAAAACAGATAGAGGAGGAATATACAGTTTGCTTGCTAAATATAATCAGTAACAACTGAATATATTTCTATCAGAAAAGATAAAAGGAGAGATACCAGCTACCAATACATGACCTGCACAACAAATCAAAATGCTGATTCTTGTTCACAGTCCTACAGTTCCACCGGAATCATCAAATTCTCTAAGTACCAGACTATAGAAGTAGTAAAACTTGAAAAGTATTTACTGCAAAAAGTTGAAGCATCCCAGAGAAAACACAAATACCAATAAAGAGGCAATTATTGCAACTATCAGTATTCGTTAGTGGACTATCAGAGGAAAAGATATGCAGATTCTATTAGGAAAAAATACAGCCATGACTATCATCTGGGACAAGAGCGTTACTTACAGATAGGAAAAGAGGCGCTTGCTTTATTTGTATGTTTAAATAATAATTTGATACTTTACCCATTATGTCAAGAAACTAGCATTTAGAGGAAACAAATATAGGCAGTGTCACAGTGAGTCCCTCTCTCTGATTTAAAACCAGAATAAGTCATCCCTTGCTTTGCTCTCCCATTCTTGGAATTTATATTGATTTAAAAGAAAAAAATAGAGAAAAAATATAGTACGTGTCAGGTTTGCCAACTTTTGAAACCCAATGGAAATAGTCACCAAATACCAGAAACTTCCTTAAATCACTTGCAACCTTACCTGTTCTTAAAATTCAAACATAAACCAGGCACAACCTGCATGGATTTTTTGTGAGAATTCCCCTCTGGTGAATTGGTAAATGCTTCTTTGGGAGATTTCCCATTAATAAACACCTGCAGTTTATCCCTATTTTGCAACAACAGGGACAGCGCTGGTGAGGTTTTCAGTTTATAAGGTCACACAGACTGTATCTGCCCCCCCAGGTACACGTTAGTCCATTAGCATAATAAAAAGAGGAGGGGAAAGAACAAAAGAAACCATAAAAATAGTCTTTTATTCTGCTTTTGCTGTAATACTATAAAGACAAACAAATATCCACATGCTCAGCTATGCCTTGGCTAAGCAAATCTCATAAATGTCTGAATTTCCCATTATAGCCATGATTTCTAGAGGGAGACGAAATCTTTACCTCTCTCTAAATTGATGGGAGTCTCCCTCCTCCCTTCAGATGCCAGAATATGGAAGTAGAAGACTATGCCTCTGAAGACTGTATTTTATAATACTCTGATGAGATGCCTTTTGATTTAGGGTTTGCACGAAGGAAGAAAAAAAATCCATGTAGTCTGCCAGCTCATCCAACCCAACTTTAATCACTTACTGTGTAGACAGCTATATCTGAGCTAGTCATCTAAAATCTCTTTAAAGTCAATGATGAGAAATAGATGTTTTTAGGAGGGAATTAATTGATTGGAAGGAAGAGGGATCTATCATATAAGAATTGTGGCCCAGAAGGTTCTGCTTTTACTCAGCAGTAAAGTAAAACTCATTTACTTTACAGGGTGTTCACACATCTGCATTGTAGTAGTCATCCAAAAGAGGTGAGAAGAGTATCACCGATCTCTATTAACCAATATCTTTTCCTTTTTTTTTTAGAGAAAACCTCTTTTACTGTTCCTCTTCGCTCTGTTTCTTCACCAAGTCTCTTCTGGGACATCAGTTCATTTCTTTTACAGTAGAAGCCCATTAATCCCTCAAGGAAATGAGTTCATTCATCTGATGGTAATGGAAACTTTTGGACCATAGATGACCTCTCACCTTGGCCAGAAAAACTTATCCATCAGGTTTAAAGAACACATTAACAGATAGTTTCATGTCAATTGTCACAATAATTTTCAGAATATGACAGGGAAAACTTCCTACCATTCTACCACTGTCCTAAGGACATGCGGGTCCTTCAGCTTCCAGGTTATACTAGAAAATTATGAAGTCTACATACACCTTAAGGAGCTGGGCTGTGATGATTTTCATAGAGACAGAGAAAACTATTCCCTCTCAAGAGGATGTGGCATATCTGTTGACTTCAAACTATAGCAAACTTCAGGGGGAAGAATAATTTCTAACAATAAATTTGTCTTCATCAAGTAAGATCTAATGAAGTCAACTTGAAATAAGTTTTGCAAGACCCGAATATTGTGGAGACCCCCAAATGCCTTTCTTGTGCCTGATTTACCACCCAGTGGATAGCCCTGTTCAATTCTGTTCCGCTTTTACAAGCTGGTGAACCAGCCTATTTCCTCTCACCCACCAAAGAGCAGCCATTGTACTGAAGATCTTTGAGAAATCTGCACACTCTGACATAAGGGAGTAAGTTTTGTTTCATGTTTTCCTTATGCTGGGGCATTCATCTTCAAAGTGCCTCACATACAACCAGGGAGCCTTAGAAGCGTATCAGGGGCAATTCAAAGAGCTTTGCATGGAGCAGGAGGGGGTGTCTGTTCAAAGCTGCAGCCTTGCATTTGCCAGAGAAGAGCAGATTCAAAACCGAAGAGGTCACTTCACCTACCTGTAGTGGGACCTCATATTCAGAAGACTCCAACTAAAAATAAGGGATATTTAGACAGTGTGATAGCTGAAACCCTCTAGGCAATGCTCTTTCTCTCTCTCCCTCACACACAGACACATACAGAGCCATGTCTCCTTTAGGGATAAAAACCAAACAAACCAACAAAAAACAAACAACCAAAACTGTAGGAGACATAATAGCCTCCAGAAAACTTACTCACAGATTAGCTCCTTTTATAGCATCCTCCTGGTTTAAGCACAAAAGTTGCCAATGAGCTGGACCACCAGAGACCTCTGTTCAAACCACCTGAAACAAGGAAACTGGAATAAGCAGTTGCTTAATATATGATAGAGTGGTAAAACCACTGATTTCTTTTAATTACCTAATCTAATGTCATACAAAGGAAATATTCTGCTTGGTTCAGAAATTACAATTACCTGTTTTGTAATCAGACCTGGAAGCCCCTGGGTAACATAAGGGCTCTGCCAGGATGGGTGCTGTCTAAACACCGAGTGATACAGAACTGCTTTCCCCAGAATTTATCATTTACATGGGAAATACAGAAAATGAGGGAAGAAAGTGTTGTTCCCATTTTATACATGGAGAACTGAGACAAGGAGTGATGCAGGTTCACATCAAGCAGATCAACTGATGTTTAATGTCACTGATGAGGTTAACGAAATCTGAAGTGGATTTTTAAGTGAAGCAGAAGTATAAATCTTGCAGATTATCTGTGAGGGATTTGTATCAGGCACCCAACCTTTTTTTCTTTTCTTTTTTAACAGTTTAGATTCAATCTTTGTAATGCCTGTTTTTTGAGAAGATGCAAGTAGCTCAGTGTCTGCAAGGAAGTCTCATATTTGCAACTGAGAGAGGTCAGGTGCATCTATGGGATTTAATCCCACTGTCCTGAGTTAGCAGGGTCTATCCCTGCTCTGATTGCTATCACACACCTGAAGCTAGCCACCTCCCTCTTCCTTCAAACATTCACTGCTGCAGATACAAACCCCATCTCTTTACACTATTTCTACCATCTGCTGTCTTCAAGGACTTGGTTATTTTCTTTTTAAAAGAGTAGGTTAAAATGTACAGCATCCTACATTGCCTTCTCAGACTCCTCTTATTTATATTGCAGTTGTCTTATTAAAAGCTGTAAAACCTTTGGGACAGTCTTTGTCTGAATGGTGCTTCACTTATGCAGTTACATTACTCCTGTGTAAATTTTTGTTTTTATTAGAAGTACCTGGTTTTAGTTTTCTTTTAAACTCAATTTAAACATTGCCTCCATTGCCCCCTGCTTCATTTTGCTGCATTGGCATTTCAGATTCTGCTTGCTTACTCCAAGTTTGGTTTACAGCAGCAGGCCAAGATGGATCAAACTTCAGATACGATTCAAGTTTTCCTCCTTAGCAAATGTATTATTAAAGAACCTGATCAAATATACTGGGATCTGGGAGATAATTACAAAATTTAGTTGAGTTGTAAAATTATGCATGTACTACATGTACTCACATATGGCATCATTTGCTATGAGGTGTCTCTCAGGAAGAGCTAACCATTCTGAGAACCTTTCATAACATAAAGCAGCAAGAACACACACTATGCTGTACAACCTGTTTTCAGCCTGTATTTGCAAGGTGCCCATCCACCGTTACAGCTGGTGATGA
>JANHGB010070527.1:0-24092 GCA_026283785.1 Coracopsis vasa
TAGAGGGGCAGGATCACCTCCTTCGACCTGCTGGTCACGCTCCTTTTGATGCAGCCCAGGACACAGTTGGCTTTCTGCAGTATGAGCACACACTGAAGTCGGCTCATGTTCATTTTCTCATCAACCAACACCCCCAAGTCCTTCTCTGCAGGGCTGCTCTGAATCTCTTCTCTACCCAACCTGCAGCTGTGTCTGGGATTGCTCCGACCCAGATGTAGGACCTTGCACTTGGCATGGTTAAACTTCATAAGGTTGCCATCAGCCCAAGAAGAAATAGCTTCTGGAGTTGCTTTTGAAAGTAACACTTATATTCTTCTTCAACCCTCGAGCACCATTTCATAACTATGTTTTTTATCATCAGATATGGACAAGTATAGCAACTAAAAAAGAAAATACCAAAATAATAAACTATTGAAAGACATAATAGAAGGATCACCCAATGAGAATTAGACAAGAGAAGGGGAGAAAAAAGCCAAAAACCAAAAAAACCCCAACCAATCAAAAAAATCTAAAGAAGGATCTATATATATTAGTTCATCTACAAAACAAGACTCTATCAGTACAAGTAATTCCAAGGCAGGAAACAAAAGGATTTAATCAGTCACTAGAGAAAGCAGGATATGAACCAATGGTCTTAACCCATGTATGTAAACAGCTCTAGCATAGCTTAGGAAAAACTATTTAATATTTAAAACAACTGCACAATGAAAAGACATTTGCAAGGAATATAAATATTGCAAGATAAGATATGGTGTAATTATATTATTTAATCTTTCTTTAGTTAATAATATTCAATTTACTTACAGTCTCTTCATAGATTCTAATTGACTAAATGTTCCAGGAATCAAATGAGCTATTCTGTTGTTATGCAAAAATCTGTTAAAAAGCACAGAAATATGCATGTAATAATTCAGATTTTGAGATGCACTCACTTCATTTACATTCTTCTGAAAGTTCTTTTCAAGAAAGTAATTTTACAAAATTAATTTTTTTTTTTTTTAAAATTTTTCAGCAATTCATTGGCTGCTATTTTTTAAGTGGCCTCCAACGTGTATTTGGTGTGTCCATCTGAGAAAAAAGAGGCCATAAAAAGACAAAGTAACTAAAAGGAAGGGAGTTCATAAGCATTCAAATGAGAAACTCAAAGAAGAAAAAAAAAAGAAAGAAAAGTCATACTATAAATCTTCTACTTCTTCATTACTAACATTTATTTTAGGTGAAACATCGATCACAGCTGTTTGGAAATCATTTTGCAATAGAAAATATACCACAAGCAATATTCACTTCTGTATGCCTTTAAGGTCAGCCTGACCAAAGTGTTCTTGGCAAAGACTGTGTAGTAGTAATGATAAAAAATTTAGACTAAAAATAATCTGTGAGAATGAAAAAAATATCATTTCCAGTTTCAAACATTTGATTTAATTCAAACAAAAAAGTAAGCTGACTTCTGAATCATACCCCAAGAAAAACAAACTTACAGCCTTTCAAGTTTTGGAAGATGAGTAAAGGATTCGGGTTCCAACGTTTCTATTTGATTAAAGTGCAGATACCTGAAAATATGTTAAACAAAAGGAAAAACACTGAAACAGTTTTCTTAATGAAGCTGAAATATTATAAAGCATTTGCAATGTTTCCACACTTTTTACACATGTAAATGGTAATAGTCATGTAGAGGCTTAACTTTCTTCTATTGTCTGAATCCTCTACTCGAATCTGAGAAATACAAGACATGATAAACAAGAAGGGCTTGCATACTACTACATAGTGTTTGTACATGTACGTGCAAAAAAATTTTTTTAAAAAACACATTACTTTGGAGATACAACTTTGAACTTTTTTGCCAAATCAACTTTTTTTTAGTGTGCATACTTGAATACATATAGAAAAAATAATTATTCTATTTTACAGGAAGATATTGCAGACTGTTTAGAAAATATTTAGCTTCCAACAGAATCACATTTTCAGTGGGCAACTGTTTTCACTGCTATCTCATTGAGTGAAAAATTCAAAAGATGCTAAGTAACCTGCTCTAGTCCATGAACACTGCTATTTAAAGCTATGAATGCTCTCGAAAGCCAAACAAATTCATATTATAAGCCCAAGTTTGACTGAGTTGCTTTTAGACAATGAGCTTCCCAGAAACTGGTGTACAATTAACCACCACAGCTGTGTTGTTTGATACTCTGTTGACACTAATGTAAGCTTTTAATAGTACACAGCAACAAACATTACACACCTATCAATCCTGCACAACAGAAAAAATGTCTAACATAACAAGATAATTAATCAGATTATCAATTAGTAACTGCTGTGAAAATAGACTGCAGAGGCAGGATCTTTCCAGTCTTCCAGTTTATGTTGTGGAGGTACTCTATAAACTTGCAGATGAGAAAACAAGAAGTAATTGACGTGACTTGCACAAGGAACTGTGGAAATGATTTATAGACTTTGGATCCTGATTATATATCCAAATGTATCCAAACCTCCCAAAGTTTGTTATGTGACCTCTGACAAACTCAGGAACGTCTGGAGAATGTGCACATACAGGAATAACTGAAAAAAATCCCACAATTTAAAACCAAAGAGAAAATCTCAGACCCCAAAATCTCCTGGAAAATCAATTCTTCAGCATGAAAAGTAAAAGCACATGGAATTTGCTTGCGCTGAAACATCGCACGTGCTCTGCTCCATGACCTGAGCTGAATGGCTGCTGCAGAGAGAGGAAAGCGGGAACAAGCAGCAATTACAGCAAAGTCGTTGCAGCAAGCCCTGGAAGGCGTGTGCAGCGGGGAAATCAGGCACGTGCCTGGCAGTCTCCCAGATCCCCCGCCAGCAGCAGCACAGCCCGAGCATGAGCCAGCAAATGATGCCAGGGAGCAATGAATGGGGAACCACAGAAAAGCCAATAAATCAGCACGGATGTGATCAGACACATCAGAGTGTCAAGTTTGCTTACTGCCAGTGCAACACGTGGCCACATACTGTAGTGAGCATAGAGTATGATCCTGTTTGCACAAGGAAACAAGAAGTGCATAATCATGCTATGCCTGCCAGTCTTCATCTCCCTTTTGAAAATACAGGCCAATTTCATCCAAATTAAAAAGACAGACATCTCAAAGTCACATACTTCCTGCAAGGTTCAATTGAGTCGCCAGCAGAGAGATGAGAGACTTCAGTCAGGTCCAGCTCTGACAAAGGATTAGCACGACAGGACTGATAATCTGCCCCGTGAGCAGGCACTGGCCACGAGGCAGGCACAGCTCGCCGGGAGCCAGGGCTCTGCTTGCCTACCTTCCCACCATCAGCAGCGTTTGGGAGGGGGCAAGGCAAGGTAAAATGAAAGAGGGTGAAGAGGAAAAATAAGACACAACTATAGGGTTTGTTACTTTGATTTTGGAGAAAATTATATACATTACTTCTGGTGCAGACCACAGGGACTTTTTTTCCTTTTTGACTTTGCTAATTCTACTTGCATTTTTATGATTCATGAGCAGCTTGCAAAAGTATCTCATCTTCCCAATAAATTAGTCTCTTGTACTTCTTTGTCATCGATAAGGAAAGATTTGTAGGTACAAATACTACCTCTTACAGGAACAACAATTAGACACTGGTACAGGCTGCCCGAAGAAGTTGTGGCTGCCCCATCCCTGGCAGCGTTCAAGGCCAGGTTGGACAGGGCTTTGAGCAACCTGGTCTAGTGGAAAGTGTCCCAGCCCATGGCAGGGGACCTGGAACTATATGATCTTTTAGGTCCTTTCCAATCCAAACCATTCTATGATTCCATTAAATAATTTTGGTAAAAGCAGGCACATTGAGGTACACATCCCCTTCTTCAAGTGCAAGGATCAGAGGTGACATTAGCAAAGAAAGAATAAGAAAGGACGCCTCTCTTGGATAATTTTAGTGATGTATACATCATTAAACTGAAAGCAACAGCTCATCGCTGTTTAGTATTCCAGGTTACTATAATTATAGAATTTAAAGAATGTACTTGCCTGAAAACTCATCTTGTTTTTCCAAGCAAATGAATCAGCGCAATTAAAACAATACTTCTGTTAAAAACCTTGCCTTGTTTATAACTTCATATCATCACAGATACAACTACAATAATTCAGGCACTGAAGTATATTGCAACGGCTTTATGTCATCAGATTTCATGCTGCCTAAAGTAGCTCAAAAAATCAAATCATAAAGCCCAACTGGAAAATACTCTTAACTGCTTCATACGACAAGATAGTTGGGTTTTGCAGGTCTTTTTACATTATGACCTAATGGTCATAATGTAAAGTCCTGAGCAACTTGCCAGGCAATTTGTGAACAGAACAAGGTGTACTTGTGTGGACAAAGTAATTAGCAACAAGTACAATTCTAAAAAAAAAAGTAGATGCAGAAACCAGATTGCATTGTAAGTCTACAATAAAAAGAATTTAAAAACCTTGGCTTTATGACCCACACTTTCATCACTTTTTATCACTTAGGTTCATCACTTACATTCTTCTCTTCTATGTTTCACTTTTTTTTTTTTTAAGGATTTTTAATACTTTAATTAATAGAGAATTTCTTAGACTGGAAATTCACTTTAAAGTAATCATATTCATGAAATAATATCACACTGACATGTCTTTATAGACATCTTTTAAGTTCAGAGTATAAAATGCTCTTAATAGCAGGAAGATGTATTGAATTTGATATTAAAAAGACTTTCATAATGGAAACATAAAGAAAATCATGCAAGAGTGATTTTAAATACCCCTGTGTCTTCCTTTTTTAAATTCTGAATTCATTATCAAGGATGAAACACAAGGAAAGGTAATACTTAAAGGAAAAAAAACGTCCAAACTAAACACACTTAGAGGAAGATAAAGCATTGGTCAAATAAACAGATTTTCTCTTTGTTGTTATTAATCTTGGAGGATGAACATTGACAAAAAAATTCAGCCCCAGTGGCATTTTTCATAGCGCTAAATTTAGGATTAGATCTTCTGTAACACAGTATTTCTATAGAGGATTATTTTTATCATATATGCCAATTGTTCATTTCTAATAGTATCTCCACATCTTTGGAGAAGTATTTAAAATCCATTAGTTGAGTATCATCTATGTTCTGAATATTTAAATAGCATGTTTGACATTTTGATTATTCAAAAATTAACAAACATATTTTTCCCACATTTATCACAGAGTTTTCCCTGTCCAGGGGTACGACAAGAAGTAACAGGCTTAAACCACAAGGAAAGAGATTTAAATAAGATTTTACAGTAGGAGAATAAAATATTGCAACCGGATTCTTAAGGAGATTATGGAATCCTCTCTTGAAAGACTTTTAAAATATGGCTAGATAAAGATCTGATTCCAGTCATCTAAATTTGTTGTCCCTAGCTGATCTTATTTTAGAATTATATGGATGTAGTTCTCAAGGCCCCTTTCATACCTTTGAGTTTGTTTGTTTATTACTTAATTCTCTTTCATTCCCTACCATAGATGTTTTTAGCAGCAATGAGATTTTCATCAGGCTCTACTGCGTTAAATGTGCATAACTGCCATACAGATTTATGCAAAAATCCAGAAGACTTTGCAATATAATACCTAAAAAAAAATCTTAGCAACAGCTCAAAGCCATTGAAAATTGGATTGTGGGAAATGAAATGAATAGAACAAGCTTCATCACTATATGTAAAATAACCTAATCTACTAATTTCCCCCAGAATATGTACGTGTACACAACTACATAACTCTAGTTACATAGTACATAACTACACCAGCTTGTGTACATGTGTACACAACTACATAACTCTAGTAACAGTTTTTGAAGAGCAAAATTAGTATGTTAGCATGAAAGTTAAAAGAAAATGCATATTACTAAGATTAGTTAACATTTAAGTAATTCCATTATTATTGGGGATTCCACTAGTTAAGGACTGCAGAGAGCACTTTTTGTCCCTGGTACATACAGCTCTTAAGCTGAGATCTCAAAAAATATAGTAGATATTTGGAAGAAACAGAACATACATACATCCGGAAATAGACTGCACTTAGAGCTTGATCTAGGGATCCAGATACAGCAAACTCATGACCTCCCAAGCCAGGTACTTGTGACATTTCAGGTGGGATTCAGTTGCCTAAGCACAGGCACATAGAGGCAGCTTTCATTGCCTTTCAGTGGCCTGGCTGCCTTCCAGCTGCTGCTCCGAAAAAATGCAAGTGTACCTCAGCTTTATGTTGCATTTGCCAGACCCAAACATATGTCTTGCACATTTAGCAGGGCCTAAACTGGTACTAAGCGGCTACTTTTCATCAGCCGACTTTCTGCCTTTATGCCCTGCCATGACTGAAGAGTTAGGTGACAAAATATGTATGGCTCAATGTGTTCAAGCATCTAAAACTGCAAAGTTTTTTTCAGAATTTACTCTAGCAAAAGCAAGTTTCAAGACTTGATTCAAAGATCTTATTCCCTTGGCAGAAATTTCTAAATAAAAAGGTATTTCTACTACATCAGCAGCTAAAAATTCTGCTGTGGAGGTTTAAGAAGGATCCTGTCAGCCACACTAAATACTGGGCTTTTCTTCTCTTATACATGCAACAGGCCTCCTAAATCAAATTATATTTACAGTTTCTCTTAAATAAAAACCAAAACCAAACAAAACCCTAACCAAACAAAACCACAAAAAAGAAAAAACAAAACAAAACAAAACAAAGCAAACAGGAAAGTGATTGCTTTCTGTTCAGTTGTTTTGTTTTTTTAAAAATGCAACTATTCTGCTTTCATTCTGCTTCATTGGAGTATAAGAAATTAGTATGAATCAAGCCTTTCCCTGAGATATGGACCACAGTATCTACTTCTGAGAACTCTGCTGAGCACCAAGAAGAGCATTTGGCTGAGTCAACACATCCAGCAAAATGTGTTTGGCAACTTGAAGCCACAGAAGCCTCAAATGCAGAAACATCAACGGAGTAGTTGATTCAGTCCCAAACTGAAGTTAGAGGATTTGGTTAACTTGTTCACAAAGACTAACTTCTGCCCTGTAAACAGAGTCTTTCTCCAAAGTTATTATGATAAAACAGACCCTTTAGAGTCAGAACCTATTTTTATGTTATAGATGCATAAATGACAAATCTCTCATAAACTTCAAATCTCAATTAATACCTTCCACTAAATTTATTTCCAGGTTTGCCACTGGCTTCCTGTGCTCCCATTTTCCCACCTGGCAAGCCTTCTTTTTAAGATCTGCCCAGGACAAGGGCTCTAAAAGAAATGATCTTTCGCATGTTCACCGAGCAGGGCAGTAACATCCTCGGCAGCTATACAGCCTTGAGCCACTGCTTGCAGCAACTGATGCCATGACCCAAGGTCAGACACTGAGCAGTGACTATGCCAGGCTCTGTTGCCTTACTTTACAGTCAAAGCTGAGACTCAAACTCTCTTTAAAACTTGATTTCATACAGAATAATGTTGATGTCTCTGAGTTTAATCTGATACAGTGTGGTATCACTGCAGGCAGAGAGACTTAACTGCAACGTAGCAGAAAAGTACATTCAGAAGGCATTAATATTCCAAAATTATTTATGGTTTTTCAGTTGTAATGTAGATCAACACGAAATAGAGAAAAAGTAAAAAGGACAAATGTTGCCACTTGCAGCATATGAGGTTAGTGACATTGGGAAGAACATTATTTTGGAAACATTAGCAACTCAATAAATGGGCCTCAATATTTAAAATTCTACACAGAAAGTAAGAATTGCTATTAGCGTGCAATTAAGCCCTCCCAGTTGCTTTCAATATGCTGCAGTAATCATTTCCAGAGTAGGAGGAAGAGGAAGACATTAAGAAAAAAAAATGCATATATATGCTTTATAGCTATCACTATTGACTTACATAGAAGCTCTCCCTTCAAAAGAAATCTATTGCTCTCTAAAATGAGCTTGTATGGTTTTGTACCCATCCAGAGTGTGATTTTATTTCAGATACACAGTGTCCACTAATATCCACTATAGGTTTATAGTAACTAGGAAAGTGATATGTGTCATAGAAAATTTATAATACACTGCTAACTGTCGCAAGTATCAAAATTTATGTTGGTCATAGAAGATATTCAGCCCCAAACTTATAGGCAACAAAACTCACTGGTCTAGTACTGTCATTTGGCAGTCAAACTGTGAAATAGCTATGCATTTATAGCTCTTTCTGTTTTTCTAAACACTACCAGAATCAATGCATACTGAGGCTTTCTGATTATAAAACAAGATACAGTTAAACTTAATGGAATCAAGATAATCAGGTTTTGTCGTGATAAGTACCGCATCTCTCATTGTTTATCAACAGACACTATTCTTCATCATTATACAGGAAAAGGAGTATGATTTTGATCAATCTTTCTAGAAGACATTACTGAAACATCTATATTACAAACAATGAACTGTCTTACTGTTTAAACATCTGCATATGGCAATAATTAACACATCAATAATATTTTTAATATAAAAATCTCTTCTTGTATTAAAATACAACAGATCTGGCTTAAACTTTAAGAAACTAATTCAATCCAGTTACGCTGCATAAACCAAAGTAACTGCTGCACTCAAAGGAACTGAAATCTCTCTCTAAGCAATATACATTAATTTTCAACATTTTCCACAATAAAGCTACTTCTTCATCAAAGCTATGTATCAATGTATACAGACACCAGGAATTCAAATCACAAATAAAAGACAAACATAGAAATGAGGAATTTGACACACAGACCAATTGTGTTTTTTCACATGCAAATGATTATGGGGCTCTCTGCCTAACAACCCAGGGAGTGCAGACATGCAGAGCATGCAGGCAGGATGTACGGATCAAGGCGTGCACTTTTCTTCTGCAGGGGAACCATGGAGATGACAGCACAGAAGAGAAAAGGCACTTACAGTTGTTCTAGAGAGGCAAGTCCTTTAAATGCTTGCCTGTCAATTGACTGGATTTCATTCTTGTACAAATAGCTGAAACAAGAAATAATCAGTAATATTAGTACACAAACAAGAGCTACATGAAGGTGGAAAAGAAGAATTAAGTTGACACATGAAGACAGCTTTTCAACTACACATTAGGAAAAAAAATATAAAACAAAAACTAGACACATACACATAAAAATACTTTGTCCTTGAGATTTTATCCCAAATTTGTCAGGAAACACAAAAAACTGGGGTCTTGTAGGCCCTGAGGCTGTCACCCAGATGGTCTTGGGCTTCCCGGTGCTCACTGTTACAACTCACTGTTTCTTTGCCCTTCAGTTGCTTGATGGGCTTGCCAAAAGCCAAAATAAATTCAGCTCAATGGGACAAAATTGCATCAGAAGTGCCTTTATCAGAAGACACTGGGAATGCCATTGGTCTCTTGTTTTCCTTAAAATAGCTCAGCTGAATACTGGTACAAATAGTCAAATTATGATGGAATGTCTTTTTACTGGACTTGGAGAACAAACAGTGAGAATTCTGTAACTTCGCCTGTGTCACATTTTGAATATTAAAAAAAAAAAAAAAAAATAAAAGCAAACCAAGTTAGAATATTGGTATCACATCCATAAAACAGCATTGTATATTTATTTTATCACTGTGTAGAAGATGGACATTAGGTCCCCATTGATACTCTATAATATAAACAGAATGAACATATGCAGAGTACCAGTATGTACACATATTTCCGTACCTCTTCTACAGAATTTAAATAAATCCCGATGGATCAGTGTATGTGCTCACATTCATCATGCTTTCAACAGCAAGATTTAATGAGAGGGTGTTGGAGAAAAATCCTATAGTTTAGCTGATGATGGCAGTTTCTTCATGAAGGCAGCAAACGAAAATAGTCTGGGATTCAATGTCAGTCACTCTTTTTTTGTGTTAGATTAGGAACAGGTTTGCAGTTAAGAACTTTCTCACAATTACTTGACAAATGATTTGAAACTCAGTTAATAAGGCATGGATTTCTATGAAAAGGGATGAAGAGACTTTGGACCACAACTTGATTAGCAGGCATTTTATTAGTAGTGGTTTTGGCTTTTCTATTATTACAGTTTTCAGTAACTTACTGGAAATATTGAAAACTTCTTTTGATGCAACAGATAAAATACTGGCTCTGCTGGAGTTGGTGGCAGTTTCTACACTCACTTGACAACAGGCAACATTTCACAATAGGTCCTAACAAGGAAAAAAGTTGTAGGCATCTGATGTTCAACTCATGGCAACTCTGGGGGACAATATGGAGTAGCATCCTTCCCTTGAGTCTAAATTTAGTTATCCAATGCACTGCTTGCTGAAATTCCAGCATATTAATCTACTTAACATAGATATGCATATGAACAAAAAGCAGAGGTCCCGCAATAACAGAATAATAAGGAATACATTTTTTTCCTATGAGAATTTTAAAATATACCATTTCTCCACACTCTTTAGAAAATTTTAAGGACTGAACAGCTAAAGTGTTATTTACCTTTATTAATACACTCCACTTGGCAGCATGGAAATTCCTTTTATTTCTCAGGGTACTAAATTTCTGATCAGACCAATGAACCAGAGTAGACTAAGATGGTTTTAATAACCAACTTCAGTTAAGAATCTCTTGAGGTCATTTGAACAGTTTTATCAAAAACCAACTTATTTAATTCCACTTTTTTAAAAAAAATGTTTTACCAGAATCACTTATGTAACTTTTATTTACTTTCTGCAGACAAGTAAGGCAGAGAGAAAAAACAAAAACAAAGGTGGCTTAGAAGAAGACTGGGATAATGACTTCGTAAGCTTGTCAGACTGTTACCACCATACTGCAGGGAAGGGAGCAGCAGCCTTTTGTGTCCCCTTATGGAGCTCTTACAAAGCCACTGCAGTGAGACTTTATTTGGGATTCAGCTTTAAACTACAACTTTTTCTATTCTCATCAGAAAATGCTCAGCTGCAGGACTGTCAAGACCTCAGTCCATCATGTCACCCTTTCACAGAGAAACCCCAGCAACCCAAAGGCTACAAAAAAATGTGTCCTATGACCAGTGTTAACCAGGCTTTCATTTATAAAGAAACATATATAAATATCTGCCTAATGAAGAGAGAGATGTCAGAATACAAAATACAAATAAGCAGCACTCACAAAAATTATTTATGTCTGACATGCTACTGTGCCTAACAAGTAGAACTTTTTAAGTACTGCAAAAATGCTTAACAAAAACATTCCCAAAATTCATCTCTGTTACATTAGCAGAAAACAGATTTAGATTATAATTAGGGAAAAAGTAATTTATCAATTAATTTAATTACAAACCGTCAAAGAAGTTAGAATTTTACAAACAATGAATAAACAGTAGATTAAGATGACAACGGATAGATATATTCTGAAAAAACATAAAGTTAGTTTCTGGCATTTGCTACTAACGGTTTTCAGAAGAGTTAAAAAATTTAGCATTTTTTCAGAAATGCAAGCAAGGCTGATAGAGGCCAGAGGTACTGGGCATACTTGGGAAATGAACAAACAAATAGGTAACCAGTTATAAGAAAATTAGAAAATGGTAGTTTTAATTTAGAAGTTTGCTAGTTCCACAATAAGTATATTTATAATCTTTTAATAGACCATATTAGAAGTCATGTGATTTAAGGAAAGTAAAATTCAGATATATTGTTTGGGGGGGGAGAAAAGGTAAAATGTAATAGCAATATCAGGATTGCAGAGTTAAATCTGACAATAAAATAAATATAGAAAAGAGAGATTTATGTATAAACATAAAGAAGACAGTGGAATTAGCAACATGAATTGCAAAGAAATGAGATTCGGAATCACTGGAGGTGTTCAAAGGACAAAGTAAGATGAGCATGACAGCAACAGCAGCAGAAGGCACAGAAGGAAACATGACCTAATCCCATTTTGAGATCAGCAGCTGTGTACTTTTGCAAATCTATAATCTGTCTTCTACCACTCTTAATTCATTCACCAGAGACAAAACAAATTTGTGTGTTCTCTTTTAGTATTTCCAGAACCGATACACTTCATACAGTCTCAATTTCCATTTGTCTTACGATTATCGCAATATTGTTATGTCTGATTCCTCAACTCTCCATTTCTTACTAAGTGAACATGCATCAATATTGTTGCCAAAATTATTTTCATTCTCTGTTTTTATTTACTCCACTGTCTTCACACTAGCTTCTAGTTTACTGGTCTGTAAATACTAAGTACCTTCTATTTATCTGGAAAACCTTTTTTAATCGTTAATCTTTATTTTTTATTTTTTTGCATCTCCTCCCTGAATTCTTCTTTTTCTTTTTACCTAACCTTTTTTTTTCCAATGCTGATTCCAAATCTTCTAGTATCCTACATGTTAAAACAGTAGTATGATAATTTCCAATTATCTTTTGGAGAAAAAACTGCTGACTTTCAGGATCAGGAACAAACATCCTACCAAGTTTTCACAAATCTGCCTTAATCTGTATTATAAGGTTGAGATAATTTTCTTTCTTATCACTCTGTACTACCACCTCTAAGTCAGTAAAATGAATAACTCACAGGAAGTCAATTAAATATTTTCAGTGTATCATACACATCATGTACACATACACATCTTGTATCAGGAGCAACAAATTACAGCCATGTTACCAATTATTTTGCTCATATGAAGACAACTTTTAAAGTTTAATTTAGAAGGAGTGCTTACAGTATACTTTGCAGAAGGGGGAACATAAGACCCCAAAAAACATACAGAATCACTGAAGTTCAGAAGGAAACTATATTATGGATGGTGTCCAAGTTGCTAAAACCTTTTTGATGCTTACTAAGGAACCATATTGCCACCATTAAGGTATATGAAATAGACAGGCAGAAAGGCAGAAAAAAAGTATTCTCTAGTTTTATAGCAAAACAAGAATAATTACATTTCTTTTTTTACAACTTTTAGTGTACGAATTCAAAGACAAATTACATAAAGAACATGGTAACAAATTTTCCTTAAAAAATAAGCTTCAAAAATCATACATGCATATTTTTATAATGTAAAGACCACTTGTACAATGTTTAATATTTATAATGCACAGAAAAAAGAGAAAATATCATTACTTTCTTCTTCAGACAGATAATTCTGGAAGCATATACATCTCAAAATTCTCAGCTCAATTTCAAGAGAGAAATAGTACAAATAAACATTTGAAAATTCTAGGGCTTCTTTGACACTTACTGGGAAAAAGCTTTGTTTGAAAACACAAAAACTGATCTTCAACAGATACAGGAAGGGGCCTTGATAGCTCTCAGACACTAGCTTTTTTTAAAATAAATATACTGCATTATGGTTTATACTTAAATATTTTATATAAAATTATATAACATATATATATTTTATCTGTCATATGTAACATATTTGATACATAAATATTACAGGTATTTTATACATATGTATTAATATTTATTAATAGTTATACATTTTATACTTATATATACTTATCTTTCCCTAAATCAAAACCACTGAGAAATTACAGGTTTTCTAATATTACTCGGTGAACTATACATTTTCAGAACCATCTGCAATCTATCACTTGAATTCTTGTAAGAACACAAGTAAAGTTATGGACCAATTATCTCATTTTATGAAACAACAATACAAGTTAGGCATCCACAGATATCCATACAGGATCAGGCTATACAAAACCTCAATTATTCCAAATAATCTGGCTTTATAATATTAAATTCTGAACAATATTTCTAACTTTTGTGCAACTGTTCCCCCCTAACTTCTATACCTGTTGATCCTGTCATGAGAAAAAATGGTCTGTTTTGCTCCCTTTGTTCCATAGAACACAGTTAGCATGTATTTGCTCAGCAGAAATCTTCACAACTGAACTGAATTTATTTGGTACATTTAAGCCTTCTGTATTGATTATCTGCTGTGTACCAGTATTTTTATAACTTTAAGCTGTACAGTTTAAAGCTAAACATTTATCTCACAGCCACTGAAATAGCAAGAAGATCTTAAAGCTTATTTTAACAAAACAGGGGATGGCTTTAAAGAGCTCTCTGCAGTTAAATACACTACCACATTGAACTTTATATTAAATTTTTTCAGTGAACAAGAGGAAAAGGGAAAGATCTTCTTCTTCACAATATAGATATAAACATTACTGCATGTACATAAAAATAAATCATAGTTCAGTTATCGCTTTTCACTCTTTTATTGAGTGTATAGCTGAATTTTATCTCAGGTTTACTACTGCTATGCAAACGCAAGCACATGAAAACAAAGAGCTAACAAGAAACAAGTGGCATTATTGCACAGTTGCTGACTATGCAAAGAAGCTTAGCCATCCTGAATTAGTAGATCTCACGTACTCCGATACCAGATCCACCATAGAAACACATCTTGTAACAGATACAAACATTGTGGACTTTAATAATTCATTGCAGATAGTCTGATCAATATTCTTTTTCATCCTATTGTATATAGATTAAAAAATGTTATTACTGAAAAACAATGCACATAAAAAATGAGACCACAAAATGTAATCAAACAGCATGGAAAAGGAGGTGATGTGTCTACACAGATTTATGTGATTTTTATTTTCCTCCCTTCTTCCACTCCCTTACAGTGACTCAGGCTGCATTCTTGAAAAGTAGGTGGAAAATTCAGCTTTTGAATTCTTTCCAAAACAATGAAATCTCAAAGTGACCCTTTTTATCTGTACAGCATTCAAGCACTGATCAATACTCCGAGAGAACAGAGTGAAACTTTTCTACATGACACTATATAAGGTGCACTCCAGAGACTACAACTAAGACTCTATGACAACTTACTATTCATCTTTAGTCTTTTATACAGATAAATTTTAACTCTTTTTGTTTATTTAGTTACTTAATACACTCAATATGTTTGCTAAAAATGGGAGGAATTAATCGTAAAACATAGAGGCTGAACCCAGGACAACAGGGTACCTGAAGACATAGAACTTATGGCAAATCGTGAAGGTAATTTTCTATTTTGTATTTGACTTAATTTTTATCTTGCACACTTACACTGCATTCAGTGAACAGTTTCGGAGTAGTTAAATACTCACGTAATCTACATGCTTCTGCAGACACAAATCTAGGACTAGCTGCTATTAAACCACTTTTCAAAACACAAACTTAAGTACCTGTATGAAGGTTTCAGTGAATCCTTAAAGAGGTGACTTCCTAAACCTTCAACATCTTTCTTTTTAAATTCTCTTTTAAGTTGTACACAGTAAAGAGCAATTAGCAAGTCCTAGTAAACAGCAACTGCCTACAGATATCATAGTCTTATATTAGAAATCTGAAAGCACCCACTTATAGGAACAAAGATTCGCAGTTGCCCCTACACCATAAATCAGTTTCATAGATTTTCAAAGTGGTTTATCTCCTGATACACTGAGTCAGATTAAAGTACAGTCTCAGACTACTACACTTTCCACATTGATGCAAAAAGTGACTTTGATTTAACTTACAGATATTTCAGATTTTCAAGGTCTTCAAATGCCCCGCTAGGTATTCTTTTTATTTGATTGTTGTTTAGAAGTCTATAAAAAGAAATAAACAGACATTTATTTTAACATACAGAAACAGTAGGGGGGAAAAATGTAATAGTATTAATAGTAATAAAATTAAGAGTAATAAAAATATGGTAGCAGTAAAAAGAAAACTTAAAAATATCCAAAACAAAATGCTTTCCTCCCTAACAGTAACTGTTAGAAGGAAAAAAGTGACATGCTTTCACAGCTGCTCACTCACTACCTTGCAGGAAAAAATGCTGAAAAAATCAGATAATAAAAAAGAATAAAATCTAAAAGCTGAAATAATGTGGCTTTTTGCAGGTATCTGAAATGAAGATGAAAGGAAAAAAAAAAAAACAACCTTGGTCTCAAGTTTATAAATTGTTTTGAAATTGATAAAAATTATATTAACAAAGATTTCTATTAGCAGCTGCATTAAAGTAACTTTTCCTAGGTGTTTCTTAGCAATATTCTGTGTACTGGGCACTTTACATCACACGGGAACACAACTACCTATATGCACAGATTTGCACTCATCTGTCATGCAGTGGTTTTACGAAGAAAAAGGAATCCAAACTTAATGAAACCTGCCTTTACTGGGGCTTGTGGATCTCATCTGAGTGATTTGGACAGTTAAAATTTGAGGCTGGATAGCTAACAGAATAATTCAAAACTGGGTATCAATTACAAACAGAGGTATGATCAAAGGTGACTGAATTAGGGAAAGCTAGTAAAAATGTCTCAGTAGCACTGATTTGGACAATATACTTTGGAGGGAAAGTCCTACCATTTCTTCTGTGTGAATATAGAGTACGAGAAGTCTCAGTACATTTATTGTTATGTGCTTGCAGGATAAATAGATAATGGTGATCCAAAGCTCACTGGTATCCCTACTGTATTTCAGTTCACACACTACTTGTGTTCTAGGAAACAGTCAAATTTGAAAAGTCCATCTTAATTCCTCTTCATACCTCTTCGTATATTAGAGAAACATCCATGCATTTTTTTTAAAAGTGATGTTTGAAGGAATGACAAAGGAGATACTAAGTTAAAGCTATAATACGGTTTGTAAAAGTCTTTCAGAAAACATGGTCTTTCCTTCATAAATGATAACAAAGACCTTGATAAAAGGCAGCTGAACAGAAACAAAACCTTCTAACTTCTGCCAGTTCTGATGAACACATAAGAATACAAAAGTTCAAAAGATTTGAGTTTGTCAAATATATTGTAACTGCAACACATGTGCACTTCTGAGACTCTGAACAGCTTTGTTGTAACTCCATGATTATGTGATATTCCAAAGTTAGCAAAATTTGGGAAAAAAATATGTAGTAAAGGTCTATATTTTTCATACCTCCAATTAAAGTATGTTAATAAAATATTAGGATGTAAATAATTTCCTTTTTTATTTTAATATACATATACCTGGTTTTGCTTTCAGATACTTTGGCCCTAAACCCTACTTCCGTCAGCTCTGTAAGTAATACAGCTAAAATTTGTAAAATTACTTACCTGTGATAAGTGAGCAAATTTGGCACATTATCAAAATAATCATATTAAATCAAAAGGGGAGAAGGGCCTTAGGGCTGAAAAAGAACTTACAGTGTGTTCAGGTTTTTAAGCCGTCTAAACTCTCCAGGCTGGATTTCTTTAATCCTATTAAATCTTAGGTCTCTGTAAAAATAATGAATAAAGAAATAAGAATCATGTTATTAAAACATCTGTGTATTTTTTCATACAAAAAACTGAACTAAGCACAAGTGTTTTGTGACAATGATGATAAGATTCCATCCTTAAACCACAGCTTTTGATCAAAAGAGAAGGCAAAACCAATTCAAACACCGTTTAACAAGTTTAAGCAGAGGATTGACCAAATCCGTCCTCAGCAGTCAATGCTGTAGGCTGTATCTAAGTTGAACATGTGGTCATGAAGGATGCTCTCTTCCATAGTGATGCAACTTGCAATGGGATGTTGAATTGTGTTTCACTGAATTGAATTTTCTCCACATTTTAAAAGCTGATTGTAAATAATACAGTAAATAAAAAATGTTTTTAAATAAACAGATATAGAAAAATTTGGATCAGTAAAAAAGCTCAGGAAAACAAAAAAAAAGAGAGACAGCTTTCAAGACTTTTAAGTTACTCCAGTCTTTTGGTTTGAGGCTTAAGCGCTTTATGTTGTCCTACTTTTAAAACCTGTAAATACAGCTGCCCACAGCTATTTATTTTCCTATTTAATTTTACTTTCTTTTAGGATTTTTATATGGTTTTACCATCATCAGTTTCCTGTTAGATCTATAGCTTAATGACAACTTCTCCAAGAAGAAGGAAACTGATTTATCAAGTGAGGTGGTGCACTGAGAGCAGAGACCTTAGTCTCTGGAAAGCAAACAAAAGGGAAGCAAACAGAAAGTAACTACAATCTGAAAGACTGATCACACAGTGCACAGTCTTTCCTAGAATACACACATACTAACTGCTTTCAAAAAGTGGGACATAAACATGTCAAAATTTCAATCTTTAGTCCAAAATCTGTCCTAATTAAAACATAAATATGCACTGCATTTTAACAGCTAATAAGTCTCTCTGGAATTTGGCACTTAATCAAACAAAATATAGAAAAGCAGACAAAAAGTCAGCTGCATACTAATTCCATATAACCCCACTGCCCAAGGTTGTATATAATGGGGGGTATAGTTGTCGTAAGTCTTTTTCAAAAAGCACACATAAGCATCATTCCTCTTGAATCAGTCCACCAGGGCTTATTCAGCTCTGGAATAATGGCCTGAGAAAGACTTCTCTACATAAGTGGTTTAAGATGTGGCCTACTGTTCATTGTAAAGAAAGGATTAGACATCTTGTGTTTGCATTACACTCCACCAAAATATTTGATCAGTAACAGGAATAAAACTTATTAAATGTGCAGCTAAACTGCCTGTAGGCATGCAGGACAGTCCCCTAACTCAACTACCACCTGAATGGAGTATTTCCAAATTTAGAACAACAAATTGTCATAGCTTGAATTTGATATTTACAAAAGCACCTTCCTTAATTATAGCTAAACAGTGCTATATTTTGCTCATCACTCACAAGAAACACTCACTTATAACACAGGAAACACACATGTCCCTGATGAGAAAGAGATGCTGTCTATGAGACACTGAATCTCAGGTGATGAGATTTTCTAAACAAGCACTGGATGTCTCAGCCTGCACTGAGACAGAGCTCTACAGCAGATCCCTCTGTAAGCATCACTGGACATGACATTCCATTTTATTGGGAGCTTTTTGTGTTTACTGGAAGTTTATTGTGTTTCAAGGAAGCATTTTATTTTTTATTAAAATAACCAAAACTGCAAAACAGAGTATTTTTTAAAAGCCTCAAAATACCATTACAACTAGCAATAATTAGCTCCTAAACAACATGGGACTTCTCAAATTGTTTGGGTTTTGTTGTTTTTCTGTTTGTTGGTTGTTTGTTTTTAAAGTTTCACAATTACAAATAAATCTTTACCCAAGGCAGGTACAGAGAGAGTGCAGAATGTCTTTTTAGATATAAAAGACTATACAGCCCATATGAAAAGCATGTCTATTCCTTACAGCGAACTGAAGCTGAAAAATAAGTACATAACTTTCATGAATGCAATGGAGGAGCCAGGCCTCTGAGTCAGCATCAAAATGAGCACCCTTTTGATGTGCCAAATCCATTCTGCAGTTACTTACTAGGATAACTAGGGATTAGCAACACCAATCAAAATAACTTATTTTACTATCACTGCATATAGTGATAGCTTATACCAACTCTTTCACTATTGCCTTTCTCATATGAAGTTGTCAAGACTAAATAATATATCATGTTTGACACTCTATCCATTCATTTTTATTCAGCATAAAAGCACTAAAAAAAAGAGCCATAATAAAACATAGCACCCAAATTTTCTCTAGAGCCCAGTGCATTTTATCTGTAAGTAAAATGTGTCATAGAAAGCTATGACGTCAACAATAATCTTTTTATGAAGATTAAGTCTATGTTTTGTTTAAAACTAGTACTACAATTAAATTAAACTTGGAGAAAGAACAGTGTTAATCTTACTAAAATGTAGGATATGATTTTGGTACATTCCTTTAAAAGGGAGCTCTTTTTTCAAAGGAAGGAAAACTTCTAAGTGTTAACTTGAAGTTTTTTCATTAATTTTTCAATACAAAGTCCCCCAAAATAAAAAGTGAAACAGATCACAAATGCTGCTCAAAATAAAGAACACAACTTTCTTGTTCTCTAAACTAACAGAATTATACTTCATGAGATATTTCTTGTACACAGAAGATGAAAGTTGTTAGGTCATAACCACTGCCTGAAGAAGAAATTCTGTCAAGCTGTCTTACTTCCCTTTTATAACAGGATAGTATGCCACAGAAATATACTGCATATATTAATTTGAGGGGTTTGATACAAGTAATTTACATAAACTAGAGAAATATTGTTTATAGGAAATCTCCATAAACCAAGTCCATAAACAAAATGAGAGGTGAAAAGAGGATAAGGGAAGACTACTTACTGAACTGAAAGGTTGTATCAGGTAGAATTGGGCAAAAATCTGCCATAAGGCATTAAATATTTTAAGACCAAGTCAATACAAGAAAAAATAACCTGATGAAGTTTGCAAGTGTTGGCAATTTTGGAGTAGATGCAACTATTCCGAAAGTTGTTTGAGATCAGAGACAAGCCCGAAGTTCTAAATCCCTGAGAAGTTGAAATAATTAACTGAAGATCAATGAGTCAGGGAAGAATCAGACAGACATCAGTTCTTTCAAAGCCAATTGAGGTTTCAGTAGGTGACCAAAATAAAACCAAACAAAAAATTAAAACCATCAGTCACCACTGCCATACAATTGTATGGAGGAAAAAAAAAAGAAGTATATTCCCTACTAAACAGAAGCACCATTTCTCAGGCTTCAAATGTCATCCTCCCATGCCAGAGTCCATGTATCCAGCTTACAAGAACTGACTAGATTTCAAGGCAATAGGAGAAGAGCTCAGAGCAAAAGCGTAACAGCAACCGGAGCACTGGAAAACATCTCCCTGGAGAGTGAATGGCAGGAATGAGGACTGTGTTAGACTGAAAAATGAGTCAGGTTAGCTCAAGCAGGCTATTATGATCAAGATCTTCAAAGACATTTGTGTTGCTGAAATAATGTGTGGTTAATCAGCATGCTGAAGTTTATTGTCTCTTTTTTCCCAGACTAGCTCTTGCTCAACTGTGCCACCACATGACTTTTTACTCAAAAAAAAAAACAACTGCTCCCTGTTCAGTCATTTCTCTCTCACCTTTTTGTTCCCCATTCTGCCCTTACAAACTGAGTGCACCCTAGCTGTAAGCTGTGCTTCAGGGCTCAGCAAGCCTGACTTTCACTGACCAGCCGAGTGGCACCAAATGTTAAAATGGTAGACCAAGGGAGTCCACCCAGTTGCTGACTGTCATTTTTACCCTCCCTAATCTCTAAACAATAAATGAAGCAACCAATAAGAATTATGTAAACACCTATAATGATGGCATGGGATTTCAGGGTACTCTAATGACTTTTGTGTAATGATTCAAACCTAAATGTTATGCATTCAGCTTTTCAAATAAAAAACTAGTACACCTACCTCCACACTCAGATTGTCTCCTTTATTATTTATTTCAGAGTGAAAATATTTACTCCTTAAAATTATACCTAGACAATATAAGAATACTTTTAGGGAAGAGTATGCTACTGATGCTTTCTTGTATTTAATTCTTTCAGCTTGTTGTCCTGTAAGCATCTTTCTTTGGGGAAAATCTGCCTAATGTCCCAAAACATTTTCTAACATTGCTATCTCAGCTCCCGTTCTCAAACATAGCCACATAAGACTCATAACAACAAAAATTAATGTTCACTTCTACATAAAGCCCTAAAACTTGTCTGTCAGTTCACAAACAAAAACACCCTAAATGGTTACCACTTTCCTCCTTCTTACCACCCTCCACAGCTTAACAATTTAAATTGCAAAAATACTTCAGCCAGACTTCCACAGAAGCTAAGCCCATCACTTTGAAGCATTACATCTCCCATGAGTAACACAGAGCAACATGTCAGCAATGCCAAGTAAACTGAATACTGTCAGGATTGCTTTCCTGGCCCCACGTCAGTCATCTGCTCCATGCTAATTCATGGAGTGTGACCAGGAAATGTTCAGCAGAGCGCGAGGCTGTGTGGGCCAAGAACGTGCCAGGGAGCACGCTGACAATTTAGCAACTGGATGCCCCTGAGAGTTGCATTCCAGCGCCTGGGAACGATCGGGGTCCCACAGCACTGTGTTCAGCTGTGGGTCAGGAACTGTGCCAAGTAGGACACAGCAATAGGGGTGCACATACACAGTTGCTTAGCAGGCTTTCTATGCACCATTACGTGAACAAGACTTTATGAAAATCTTTACGATCGAGATGCATGGCATATAAATAAAACCAATACTTGTATGTTTCCTTTTCTGAGACAAAGCAAACAAGAACTGTGCTGCAGATACTTTTTGTCTGGATGAAAATGAATTTTGTTCCTAATAAATTAGTTATTTGAGCTAACTGCATCCATTTGTTTCCCTCCTTTAGACTACCTATTCTTAACAACAGTAAACTGCTTTCAATTTAGCATTGAAAATTAACCTGTAACAATACTTTTATCTAGCTAAACACAGTGAAAACTTCTAAATATGTAAGTAATATAAAACATTTACGCGTCTTCTATTGTCCCATACAATCTAATGTTCTCAGGGCAGCTCCGGGCACTCCAGAATGCCCTATGTTTAAAGCTTGCACTGACAGCTTGCAGGCATGAAAACTGTGGGTTCTCTGTTAACACATCCTGATGGGGCACAGCAACATTTGGGGTGTAAATTTACTGCAAGTTTACAAAATAATAGTTTATAAAATAAATACATGCTAAAAGGCATTAATAAATATTTGGAATATGAAAATCACACAGGATAGACAGCAAACAATACAGCTTTCAAACTCACCAACCTTAAACATCAAGCTACTTACAAGAAAAGTCAATTAAAAAAGTGCTATAGCCCTATTTGAAATACAGGAATCCCTTTTAGAGAAGTTACTTACTCAGAACAAACCATGCACTGAAATTAAAATTGTAGGGCTTTTAGTAAAAAAAAAAAAAAATACATAAAGTGGAATTTTCCTTTATTCCTTTGTTTTCTAATTGCAAAAGAACATATGGAGGAAAGCTAAGGTTTCATATTTCATTATTTTTATAAAAGATTAGACTTGGTGTACTTTAATAATCTTAATTTAGATTCCTTCTTGCGTATATTTGACTTTTAAAGATTCTGTAGCTGCATCAAACTAAGAAAAATGACGAATTTTTCTAAATCAAACTGATATAGAGTTAGGCTGCCTGTTTGTGTGCTCCTGACATGCACCTCACAAAGTGTCAGCCTATGGATCAAGTTGCAGATACTCAACACCAAAACAAGTCACCCAAATCATCACCCCATTGATGATAAGTTATTTGATTCCAAGTAATAAGCATTTACTAATCAGCAGCTAACACAAAAGGTGTTGTCCTAACCAGGGCAAATGGGCAAATTCCTTATGAAGAATTGCCGGAGCAGAAGCAGGAAGGAGGACATCAGGTCTTCTCCTCTGCTTGTTCCACCCTAGGCATGTCCTTCTCATCTCTGCCTGCTGACAAGGTACCCTGCCGCTTACTATGGCTTGGATGATTTCCTGGAGATCCCTTCATTGCTATAGAAAGAGTATATACGAAATGGCTTTCTATTTTTTTTCAATTTTATGTCAGAAAAAATTATCATGACACAAAAATGTTATATTAAAATCTAATAAATAAAGGAAAACAAAAAAATAACATTACGCTACTGCTTCATTCATAGCCATGTTTCTCTACATATACACATAAAATTAGCCAATTCTAACATGGCTGTAGAAACACTGTACAATATGATGATTTAATTTAAAACATTCATCTTGTGACATAATATACATATGCAAAGCATACCATCAGGGCATTAGTGAAGAATTTTATGTGACACGCTCACATCTGACAGAAATGCTGCAGTTACAGAGATTTCAAATCTAGTACCACAACTACAAGTATTCTTATCATTTTTAAAGGTTAGGCAAGATTTTTATTATGCACAGTCTTCTATGAATTTATTCTAGTGCACTTAAATCTGAATATAAAAGCTTTCAGAATATTAACTTTAGATAAAATATTCCTGATAGCAAAGACAGCTGAAAACTGTCAGAATTTTGGTTACCCATCTGCCATCTTCCTGGCAACTGGCTGGAAATGAAATAAAAAATAAAAGGTTCATTTGCTGGGGTGTAACAATAAGATTTACAAAATATGAATCTGATCCAGTCGTTCACAGTGAGGCAGCGCCCTGCACTTAAGGTGACGGAAGTTGTGGCAAAGCAGAGCAGAAAGTGACCATGTATCTCCTGTCTTGGGAACTTAAAATTCATCAGGGATGTGAAACCTCTGCTAGTCTGATCCTTGGCTGCATTAGTGCTGAGACTTTAGGTGTCATGCAGGAGG
>JANHGB010070530.1:0-16575 GCA_026283785.1 Coracopsis vasa
ACCCAGGAGATGACACTCTTGTTCGGAAACATCATGTATGACCAAGCAGCCCTTTTTCACTTGGACCTGCCTATCCCTCATTGCCCTTTTAGTCCTGTTCACGATTGCAGTGTACATGGGTAAAACCCTTCCAAAATCTTCGTTCACGAAGTCAAGCCTTCAATCAAAGGCTTAGTGACCTTTCCCTTGTCCAGCCTTTCAGTGTAGTACCTACTATACTCATCAAAAAAATTGTCAGTGCTGAGGCTACCCCACCTGAATAAAGCAGCCCATAATTGGGAGGATTTCTTTGGAGGACTGGCAGAGACCTGGTCTTTAAAATGGACCTGTCACTTAGGCAGATTGCTGTAGCATTTGGAGCCTGAAAAGGGAAAGAGATGTCCAAATTCTATACGAGTCCTACTTACTAAGATAACGTGGCACAAAACCAAAATAAATATGGGTTAACTTTAACACTATAAGGAACACATTTGCATAGGTTGTTTCTTCAGTTTTAATGTTTTAAACATTAAAACTTCTCAAGATCCTGTTACCAGGCGAAGAAAGGGTTCTATCTAGTCTGATCTAGTCTATCTAGCTGATTTCTAAATAACGGCTTCCTAGCTTTCATATAAGAGCTTATCTGCCATGTATTTTGCAAGCAAAGGTGTGAAATGCTAGGTCATGAAGAGATTGGGTCATCGATCTTTCAAGGAGAGACTTAAGAACTGGGTTTGTTTAGTGTTAAGCAAATAAGGCTTGAGCAGGGAGAGAATCTTATCTATGTGTGTAAATACTTGATGGGGAAGTGAAGAAGAGGAAGACTGTGTCTTCCCAGTAGTGTTCAGTGACAGGAATAGAGGCAATGGACACAAATGGAAATGCAAGAATCTCAAATATTAGAAAAAAATCCATGTGCTTTTTGTAAATGTGTTGGTTTTTTTGTGGGTGGGGTTTTTTTATCTTTTCTGGTGATGATTGTCAGACACTGGAATGGATTGCCTGGAGGGGTTGCAAAGTCTTCATCTGTGGAGAAGTTAGGAACTGGACTAGATAATATACTGAGTAACCTGCTGGGGATGACTCTGCTTTGAACGAGGTTGGATTAGATGATCTCCTGAGGTCTCTCCTAACCTCCAGCTTTCTATGACATATGACTTTCATTGGCTTATTTCTCTCTCCAGTACTTTCTTAATCTGAATAAAATATATATAGAGAAAGATGACTGCTTATTTTAGTACTTTCCAATCAAAACAATACCTTCCACTTCTAAACATTCTATGATGTAGCTGCTGAATTAATTTCTTAATAATGAAGAATTGAATTAAATTGAAAGCCCATGTGAAGATAGTATTTCTCAAGATTTAATAATGACATACGAAGAGTAGGCTGTTATAATTACTCATGAGTTACTTTTATTAGTACTTTTGCTTAATGCAATCTTATTTTCAGATTTGAGAATTCTGATAGGCATATCAATACGACTTTGGATGTTCTTCCTGTTAGAGGACCTCAAAGTCCTCCATTGCCTATAACAACTGATGATCTGGTTCAGAGTATATCAGACACTCAACAGACTTGGATTGTCAAACCACAGTACTTAACTTTGACATCTCCTTCTATTGGTAAGTTAGGTTTGTTTGGGTTTTTTTAAGTTAATAAAATAACCACTTAAATATTAAAATAACTGAACTGCATACCATATGTTTAATTATTCTCATTTGTAAATGTGGCTTGGCCAATAATCTTGCTGCAGTAGCTTTACATCTAAATAGTAAACTTGACTTGAATACAGGTTTTCGCTATATTGTTTGAGGTAGTGTGCTCTGTGTGTGTGTATACATGTAATATGCACTGCATACCTGTGAAGATTTTAAAGCATTGTGAAAGTAAAAATCAGGCAGGAAATGCTTTATCTTAATTGCATCTTTGAATCTCAGACACTTCTGTGACTTTTTGTACATGTTAGCTTTTTATACCTTCTTCTATATTACAGGTGGAACAGCAGATACTGGACATGTTCAAATTGTCAACAATTCTAATAGGATGTTGGCATTTGAGCTTTCATGGCCAGCTCACTGCCTTACTATAACCCCACAACATGGAGTTGTCGAACCAGAGTAAGTTTCTTTTCATAGATTCCTTTACATGTGAAAGTGTGTTGAGGTTTTGGAGGAATTTCTTTTTAGTTTAGGAATTCTGTTAATTTAGGAATTTTGGTTAGGTTTAGGAATTTATTTTAGTTTGTTTAGACTATACCCTGGAACTATTTTCATCAGCTGATGTGCAAATCTAGCTTTTATATATTAGGACTCTATCCATTTATAGCCTGCATAGAGGAAATGTTCTTCTGTCACCTGAAAGTGACATTCTGTCACATAGTTACCTGGAGGACAGGAATTTTTTGAGCCTGGAATTACTATTATTATTGCATAATTTTCCAGGAGCTGGATGGTTAACAAAGCAGAAGCTTTAAAAACCTCCTTTCACAACGTTATTCATTTAAAAATTACCTCTGTGTTTAAAACCAGAAAGGACTTCTCCCCCTCTCCTGGCAACAAACAAACCAATCCAAAAATAACAGTTCTTACAGGCTCCTGCTCTCCTGGGGACTTAGTGTTTTCTTTTGCAAATGTGCTGGTATTCATCAAAACTTGTTTGTGAGAGTTTTTTTATATTCTAACAAAACCGTGTTTTGCCACTCAGTCTTTGGCTTCTCAGTATCTGTAGATATGAAAAGGATGACAGGCCAGTGTCAGGTCACCTGTGTCATAATTAGCAGGATTTCAGAGCAGTAGTCATAATATCACTGCAGAGACTTCCCATGGGCATTTGTGAATTCTTTCATAATAAAACATTTGGAAGTTCTGACCACCTCTCACTTTTGAATTTATGGGATTTTTTTTAAGGTCAGTTCAGAAAGGCTTTTAAGACCCTGTTACTATTCTTGTCTTCCCCAAAAAAGTCTTATGTTCCACAAAAAAATAGGTTTTGCTTTCTGAGTTTTGTTTAAGTAGTTTCTTTAACTTTGTAGATGTTTGCCCAAACAGATACTTTCTTTTCAGTCTTGTATCACCATGCAAGATGTAGTACATTTAAACACTTAAATGTAGATGTAAATTCTGGAATTTACTGCTGGGGAACTTTCATCACTAGTGAGAACAAAATAAGAGCGTTTTCTGGAAGGGCTGTGATATTTGCTACTCTTTGCAGATACAATCAGTACAAAGGACAACGGTTTCAAAAAGAGATAACAATGAACAACTTTCCAGTAGCTGTGAAAGTAAGGTTGTCTTGAGTGTCTCAAACACTAGTTTCAGGACTGTCTGTGGAAAAATGTCTTAAAATCAGGGAATTGAAGGTCTTCCGCAAGCAATTTTTTTGCACTGCCTAGTTTTAAAATGTGATCCCTTCATTGGAAAAGATTGAGCTGAAACCTTACACACTGGGTCCAAGTTAAATAGTCTTGATCAAGAACAGAAGCCTGAGGTGGGAAACAGACCCATGGGAACAGCTGACTTAAGCACAGCAAGCTATGCTTGCCCAGTTTTCTGCTTGTCATGACTGCCTCCCAGAAGCGCCCAGAGCAGTCATCCTGTGAGAACAGGAGCCAGCCAGACTGCAGTGGCTGGAGCTGGCAGAATTCTTGAACTGATTTAGGTCAGGAAAGGAGTTCTGATTTCTTGGGAATGGCGAAAGAAGGTCCTGATATCAGGGACAGCCACGCTGTAGCAAGCAGAGCACCCCCTGTTTCACCTGGACTAAACCCCTTAAGTTCTGTGGGATGAGCAGGTATCTCTAGTCTCTGAAGGCAGTCTCTGACCTGCCTGAATGTAGAATAATTAAAATCCCAAGTCCTACTGAATTTAGCAGCATTCTAAGAGATTTTCTTGTGGAGGTGAACTGAGACTATCCTCTGGCCTGTTGCTATGCCTCAGTGTTGAGAGTATTGGTAAGTGCTGTGAAAGGAATTGCACTTTTGAAGTCGGGACTGTTGGAATCTCCAAAAGTTGCAAGAGTCACCTTTTGAAACTGGTTCTTCCCTGGGCTCTGCTCCTTTCTATGGCAATGAAAGTACTGGGAGGTAGTGTCTTCAGGTTGAATATGACTCTTTCAAGAGACACATGCTTTGTGACCCCGTGCAAGTTGATTTGCATTGGAAGTTTGCAGTAAATGTCAAGGACATGCTGGTGGGAAGGAGACGATGGAATGCTTTGTGATAACAGTGTGTGTGTACTTAGTAAATGATATTCTTATGAATGCAGCTTGTACATGAGAAAGGAGAACCATGACTGAAAAGATTCTGAAAACTGCTGAGACTCAAAAAACCCCCACAATTCTTTAAGGAAATACCAGTATCCTGATTAAATATTTTAAGGCCATTAACATCTGTTGGTTTGTACAGATGGTCATACTGTGACAATGATTATGGAACCAACTTTCTTAGGGGACTGATCTTGCTACTACACTAAATTTTTCAAATGCAAAGTCTGTGCTAATGACATTTTACATTTATTCTTCCGGTGTAGCTTGAGTGCTTTTGCCAACATAACAACTGATGACCTTTACTTCAGTGATTTGTGTTCATTTTTTAAATGCTTCAGGGCTTTCTTTCTCCCCTCCTTTATTTAAATGTCTCTAGTATAGAATATGGAACGTTATAAATCAGAATGTATGTTCTCAGCGGTCAAATTACCGTGTGATGCCATAACTGCTTCAAGTGAATTTTCACTTTTCAGTGTCCCTAAATAACTGTAGAAAGCATTGGTGCCATTGAAAGGATTTTCTTTTTTCCAAGATCAGTTTTGCATGGGAGAAAGGAAAGCAAGGTGCAGCTAGAAAGTTTAAAAGATTCTTGAAATGCAATTTATGCAATATACTTTGTTTGAACAGTACAGTTCCCTTCTTGACTAGTATTGAAGCTTATTTTTCTGAAACGTAGTTATGTCTGCTTTACGTGGTCTGACTGGTTGTGAATGTTAACAATAGATAAGTTTTACTCTTTCCCTATGACCCCTTATACAACCATCAATGGCAAGTTTATCAAGTGTGTTAGTGTTAAGTTTCTGAGTTCTAAAGCTCGAAAATACATTAGCTATTTGAATACCTGAAATTAAACTATCTCTAGATTATCTTCACTTACCTGCTATGTTAAAAATGCATTCTTTTTTGGGGGAAGGGGACTAGTGATATCTGTTGTAGATACTCATTCTAATATGAAGATTGTGCAAATATTTTATTTTTTTTTAATTTCACTTTATTTTTATTTATCAGGAGCAGTACACTAATTCTGGTGAGTCCTAACCCATCGCTTGCCACAAGGCCTGCATTAATTCCTTGGAGTGGCCTAATCTATATCCATTGTGATAATGGACAAAAGGTTCGTGGCTTACTTGAGAGTTGAGATTGAAGCTCTTTATTTTACTTTGCTGGATAAGGTCTAGTAACATTGCTAAAATCTTTTAGGTGTAAGACAGCAGTTTTGTCAACTTTCATTATTCTCTCTAATTTGTAAAGTTCTCTTATAAGAATAAACATAGTTGAGAGGCTGTTGTGCAAATTGAGATTCTTAGTTCCTTTCATCTCTGAAGAAATAATATGATGTGAATGCTTACTCGTTTGCCAACAAAATTGCATCTGTGCACCCACCACTGCCTTATGCATCATTTTCTAAAATGCTAAATATTTATATGCATGAATATATAAAAGTAGTCTATGTAATATTTTAAAATTAAAGAAATTAAATGAGGTTGTGGGACAAGTCACCATAGCTCCTTTTGAGCTGCCCTAAGCTAAACTTAATCTGCTGGCTGACAAGTCTGTGATAAAGAATGTCTAGACCAGGTTCGTGCTTTTCATGCATTTTAATCCAAGACTTTTCCCTGATTAAGTTAAAGCATATAAATAAAACTTATGAAGCCAACAGTTTCTTCTTTCATCAGTGTAAAAGCAGAAAGACTCCTTGCTAATCTCCCCCCCAAAAGAAATAGATACTTGTTTTTTTTTATTTTTACAGCCAGTATGTATTTTGGGTTAATTATAACTGCATGGAGAGGGAAATAAGACACTGAAAGGATAAAAAGGCATATCTACTTTCCTTCTTAATGGAGGAAGGTGAGGTTTGAAACAAAATTGGAAACTGCCTTAAAAAGACCCCAAACAAGCAGGGAAGTTGTTGAAGAGAGTGAATTGAGAAGGAAATGAAGAAAGTGCACATATTTAACTATGTAATGTTCTACAATATGAGAAGTTTTTGAGAGGAAACCTACTAGGACAAAAGTAGAGAATGTAGCAAACTCAGTCCAGTTGTAAGAGATCTGGCAGTTCATAATGTTTTTGCCATTTCTTTGCTACCTATCTAATTAAGAAAAAAGTATGCCAAGATTTTACTAGCATTAACTGAAGTTTTTAGAAGTGCTAATTATGTAGCAAAAGTGAACACAAAGCTGCTTCTGTTTAAGGCAGCCCCGTTCCCATTCTCTGCAAGCAGAGAATATTGTAAGAATTTTCAAATAATTTAACTAATTTATTATTCCTATTGAAATGAAATGTCTAGATAGCAAACTTTCAGTAAATTTTCCAATTCTCCTAAATTAAGCTTGTCCTAAAATCTTTAAACTTTGTGAACTGAAGTTAGTCTCATACATTAAATCACCAGATCTTCTCCTTTGTTGAAATGTAAAGCTAAGCAACATGAGCTCTTACAGCTCAAGGAAATAAAGCTAAATTGTTTGACTTGTCAATATGTCCATGTTCGCTATTTAAATATTTCTTTCTCTCCAAATTCTGCAGAAGTTTATTAAAGTGCGGATTCGAGAGGCAGTTGGACAGTATGCACCTGGAGCAGATTTTCCATATAGAGCATGCGATATGTTTACTCCACAGCCTGAAAATCCTACTGTTCGTGTGGCAAAGGCTCTCACTGTGCTCCCTCTAACAAAAATGGAACTAAAGAACAGAACCATTGTTTTTCCTAAAACAAGACCTGGCCAAAGTTCAGGTAATACTGCTTGCTTAGTAAATAATGCAACATCTGTAGTATCTTGTGGTCAGTTTACTATATTGTATGTTTTGGGACTTGAATGGCTTGGTTGACGAGTTGACCAGTTCCCTTATTCTATCTCTGGTTTGAAATGTTATTCCTTGTGATGGAACTCTTTTCAGAAGTTTTTTGGGTTTTTTTTTCCTCCACTTTTTCTTTCTTTTCCTCTCCACCCCCGTTTTTCTTTTTTTCTTCTCCTCATGCAGTACAGTCACACTTTTTTCCACAGATAGGTTTTGTGTACAACAGGTAAGTTGCTAATTTTTAAGCAGCTATGGTGAATGTAACCATACCGTGCCTGGGCGAAAAGGGCGCTGTGAGGTTACTACATTTTTGTGAGGCTCTTTTGAGTCAATGCACTTTTGCAGTAGACCCATTCTCATCTGTGTATGTGTCCCTAAGATACGAGATAAATCTGTGTATAGCAGAGAAATAGATGTTCTTCCTTAAGATGATAGGAATGTCAGCTATGAGTCTGGCTATCCTTGTCTTGTACTTAATGATTGAGGAGGACACTGTTGATAATGGAGTCTTAAATCCTCAGTCTGTACTTGTAATTCCAGTAATGCTTAAAATTCTCCAAATTACTGTATGAAACTGTCTTTCCGTTACCTAGATACCAGATTTTTTGGTACTGCTTAGTTTTCTAGGTAATGAGATTTTTTTTATGATTCACTGATGCTACATTTTTATTCAACAGACTTTAGGACTTTCAAGGCTTAATTTATCAATTATATCTGGGTTTCTTTCATACACTTAAGAAAGAGGAGCATAATATAATATTCCTTTATTTTTCTATTATTGTAAATGTGCTGTATAATATATATGCAGCTAAACTTCCTGAAGTGCTACTCTAGACTGAGATGATCTTACAAATCTCCTGTTGATCCTTGGAAAAATGCGCATTTCAGGTGTGGAATATGCCTATTGATACTGTCGAAGTTGGGATTTTCTGATAATTTCTTTTGTATAAGGTGTCAAGAATTTTATGACAGTGTGCTTTGAGTCTGCTCTTAGAGTTAGCTTCACCAGAACTGTTTCTTCATGTCTTGAAACATAGTTTCTGTTTAAATTCTTTCCGCTAAAGATAGTTGAATGAAGACATTTAATATACTAATCTGATACTTCTCTTCTAGAGAGTTACCTGGAAATGGAGAATAAAGGGGACGAAACTGTGAAGTGGTATTTGTCATCTTTAGCCCCGCCCTATGTTAAAGTAAGTGAATGCTTGCATTGGTAGTTTTATGCATATCTCTTGGGTGTTTTTCCTTCTTTTCATGCTGCTCTCTTTTTTTCCTTCCAACCTCTCAAGAAAGTTTTGTTCTCCTCATCCAGTATCATCATCCAGATTGCAGTATGTAATCAAGTATACATAGAAGAGGGGTGTTCCTTTTGGGTCCAGAATGCTGAACTTGCCTCATTTTGAGACTTGTGCTGCTGTTATGCTGTACATGTTATCTGTGTAGGTAATTTAAGTTAGGTCAAGGATATTTGAATTACACTTCTGTTGCTTGTGCAATTCTCGTGGATTTACCATTGATATTTGTAAATGTTTCGCTGTTTTTTTTGATTGTCTGAAATGCAGTGATGGTCACGTTGATTTTATCCTAGAATTATTGTGATCTGTTGTCAAGAAATGATGAAAGATGGTTATGTAGCAGTCTTAGCTGTAGCCTAGAAGATGACTATGCCATGTTCCAGCCAGTGCACCACCTTATAACTACTGACGTCCAATTTAGGTGACTGCATAGATGTTGTAGTAGTTTTAGTCATTATTCATTTGTCTTTATGAAGTCAGTATTCACTTGAAAGCAGCTTGATTGGGTGTATTTTCTTCAGTTCTGTGCAATGGTGGTGGGTGTACTGTGTGGTTTGGGTGGGTTTTTTGTGTTGTGTTCTTGTTTTCTTTCCCATCTGAATCTGACTCATAACTTTATTTGCAGGATGTGGATGGAACTGGTTGTGTTTATAGAGTTACTTACTCCGCTTTCAGATGTTCCCATATTTCTGGTACTCTTGAAGCTCACGGAGAAGAAAAGGTACAATGACACACTAATATGCGTGAAATATTTATATCTCAGTTGTAAAAATAGGATTTTATGTGACAAGCTCTCTGAAGTAGCAGCTGAAATTGCAAGCTGGTTGTATTTTATCAAATTGTGATAAAACGGCCTTCCACAGTTGGGTTCTGGGGAATATCAGGTAGTCACTATCTACCTACCACAGCTGTTATAATGTCAGCTGAGTAGATTCTATGGATTTATGTGATCTGTAGTTTGACTTCAATGTACTATTTTGGTTTCTTTTTTTTATTTTGTTCCTTTATTTATTTTTTTTAAGAGAAATTATTCTATAACAGAAAATTGTTTCTAAATGTTTTATAAGAATCCACTAGAAAATCACAAATAATGCTGGGTTCTTATGAAACCGGTGTGAGAACTGGTTTCCCTTCCTTTGAAGCAGTCTTATCATACTTGTTTAAGAACAGTTATCTGTTCCTCAAGTTGATCTCCTTTGACTGACAATTTTATCTCCTGACCAGTAGAGGGTTTCATAACCACAATTATCAAGGACGTACTGAGTGGGTTTCTATGGGGCTTTTGTCCCTCATCTTCTCCCTTAATGCTACTTCACTGCTGTTCATATTCATGAACACCTATCTTTTAATCATTATGGATTATTGACATTCCTTAACTGCATTATTTCTATGATTCTGTGATACAATTTTTAATCTATTTGCACGATAAAAAAAAACTTTATCCTGTCCAGTTTCATAATTATGTCATAACATTGAAAATCATTATTTGAATTTAAACAGTTGTCTTTGCCTTAGCAATCCTAGTTCAGGCTTATTTGGATAACATTTACATTATTGGCATGTCAGGCCATTGGCTGGAGCAGATAAGGTACAGTGCTATCATGATTTGCTGTTGTTTGCAGTGAGTATGATGATTGGGTAATTAGATATACCTGTAGTGATCTATTCTAATCTGCTGCTCCCATTCTTTCTTCCCCCAACCTCAACTCTGAACACAACTCCTGAATTTGCCTGGTACACCACTATACAGAGACAGGCCTTTCTTACACAGGTGACCTCCAAGGATAATCAAATGCATAGCCTGCAAGTTGATTTAAATTTCAGGCCTTTTAGTATTTGTAGCACAGTGTGCTTACAGACTTGGAGCTGAAGGAGTGCAGTTGTTCACAGCTTAGTCGAGAGATGAGGGTATTGCTGTCTTTTAGCATGTATTTCCCCTCCTGGTATCCTTCTACCCCAGTTGCTAATGGAAATAATTGTGTAAGCATTTGCTGACTTTGCTTAAAGCAAATTAGCTGAACTCAAGTTTTGTTCGAAATTGCTTGCACAATTTATTTCATCCAAACTTTTTCTCTTGTGAGCAAAGGAGGATGAGCTGTATTGTTTTGTGCAAGATTACCTGTGTGAGGAATGTATGATCTGTAGCATGTAAACTTTGTGCTGACTTGACTGTAACTTTGTGTAGGTAAGATTTTGAGGATGTGTAGATTATTTTAATAAGCTTCTGTGAATTTTTGCTCTTGTTGTAGGTTGTTGTCATCTTTTTGCCTAGAGATATAGGGGATTACTCCCAGTTCTGGGACCTTGAGTGTCACCCAGTTGAAAAACCTGGATGGAAACACAAATTAAGATTTCAGCTTTCTGGAGCAGTAAGTATATAAATGCTATAAATGTTGGCCTGAAAACAAATTTTTGCTAACATTTTAATTTTACTGTGTAGTACTCTTTATCACATGTGCTGATGTATTCTCAAAAAAAACGCAAACAAACCCAGACTGTGCTGATATTTTTGTTGGACTAAACTGTACTGTTTTCTTATGCTACAAAAATACCCTTTTCACCTTGCTTATGTGATAGTGAATTATCTTTTTCCATTTAAGATGTAAAATTTTATTTTGCTCAAAGAAACTAGAGACAAACTTGCTTTCAGTGGGAACTGGTTTTGTAGATGCAGATTTGTTTGTATCAGACTCTAAGTGGAATGGTTTTATTTTTGTAAATAACCGAACAAAATAATTGACCATTACTATAATTTGTAGCTTAATACAATATTGGAATTTTCAAATATCCATATTGGAGATATGGATGTGTCTCTGATTGAATCTGTTCGAGCATTTTAAGGGAGTAACAATTCCCATCCAGGTGGGAGTGATTTTGAGAATTCTATGTAGGAGCGATTGGACTTCAGCTCATCTTTGCTCACCCGTTGTTCCTCAGCTCTAACTTTATTGTGAGGCTTGGAAGGAGGAGGGATTGGGAGTTAGAACTGGTTTTGTGTGCTCTCTCCTTACCTTGCTTTTAATCCCTATCTCTGTACAGGAGGAGTCTACATAGGACAGAGAATATTACTATTAAGAAGAATGAATTCTAATGATTGTTTAAATGACCTTACTATAGAATCATAAAATGAACCGTGTTGAAAAAAGACCTTTAAGATAATCGAGTCCAACTGTTACCCCAAGACTTGCAAGTCCATCACTAAGCCATGTCACTAAGGGCCTCATCTATGCATGTTTTCAACACTTCCAGGGATGGTGATTCCACCACTTCCCCAGGAAGCCTGTTCCAGTGCCTGATCACCCTTTCACTGAAGAAATTTTTCCTGTTACTTAGTCTAAATCTCTCCTGGTGCAGCTTGAGGCCTTTTTTCCTCTAGTGCTATCACTTATTACTTGGGAGAAGAGACCAACACCCACCTCTCTCCATCCTCCTTTCAGGTAGTTATAGAGAGCAATAAGGTTCTCACTGAGCCTCTTTTTCTCCAGACTAAACAACCCCAGTTCCCTCAGCTCTTCCTCTTAAGACTTGTGCTCTAGACCTTTCACCAGCTTTGATGTCCTTCTCTGGACCTATGCCAGCATCTTAATTCCAGTTCCGTGAAGAGCTTTCTACATTCAGTATTGCATGATTGCTATATATGCTTTCCTGTCTTCTCCGGAAAGCTTGACTTGATTTTCTGAGAAGCCCAGATAGAGAACTGGGACCTTTCTTTAGAGTACCAAGCCTGTTTCAGTAGTAGGAACATGACTTATCCTTCTTGCTGGGTTGCCTTATCTTTTATTTTGTAGGGTCCTTGTTCTTCCCAGTACTTAATTGTGTTGAAAAGAGGACTTATTAAAAATGTATTTTTTTAATAGCTTCTAATTTTGGCATGAAGAATGAGACCTGTATAATGTTTGGTTTGGGAGGATATTTTTATTCAGCTTTCATCTTATTCTTTGAACATAATTTTCCTTAAAATGAGCAAAGCATCTTTGTCATTTGTCTATTTAAAGCTAGTTGAAATTGAGAGAAGATTGTTTATCAGAAATCTAGAATTTTGAATAATTTTCTTCTTAAAACACGACTAGCTGTCAGAGTTGTGTAAATCTTTGAGCAACACAACTTGATATTAATGTTTTTGAATGTGTCAGATTTGTTCCTCAATATTTTTTTTTTTCAGAGCTGTTACAATTAGATCTTTTCAGCATCTCTTTGTGCATATGGGAAAAATCTTGTATAAAGTACTTGCAATGTGCCATTATCACTTTGAAGAAGAGTTTAAAGGGAAGTACTTCCCTTTCTGAACTAAATAAGGTACTACACAGCTGCTTGTAAGAGGGGACAGCACAGAACTTAAGTTGTTGCAGTTTTTAATTCAGATCCACTTCTGGTCAAGAAGACATGTCAGTTCCAGTCTATTATATCCTAGAGATCTAACTACAACTTTGAAAAGGACTTGGATTCTGCTGGATTTGCTGAGGCAGAGGGCTATAGCTCTGGTTAATGTGACTTTTGATAGAATGAAGTGGGAAAACTGACTGACTCATTCAGAGTAACTGAGTGGTATTTATTTAAAGAATCACTTCAAAAGAAATGAAAAATTTTCAATAACTCAGGAAAGATCTAAAAGAGCAAGGTGATGTCAGGAAAATCAGTGACACTTACTACTTTTGTTATTCCCTGAAAAGCTCACTAACTGTGACTTTGTGCCCTTCATGCGTTTGCAGTTCCCACCACTGGAAACAGTAGTCAGGAGCTCAGAAGATAATGTGTCCAGAAGTGATCCCAAAGATAACTAAAGGAGGGATTCTACGTACACATGCTTTGTAACCTCAACCTCTCAATACTGGCCATTCAAACTTAGTTTTCTCTTTTCCTGTGAAACAATTTCTACGATCATTGAGAGAAGAATGAGTATTGCCACTGTACACTGAAGTCTTGGGTTGATATTTCAGTGTAATTGTTGGTCTTTTCTGAGTGAAATAGGGAACTGGCAAGATCTTGCTGAAGGGCTGAGATGGCACCTAAGTTCAGATTGCTCCATTAGCATGTAGAAAGTTGAGCACTTCGTAAAAGACCTCATAAAGTTTGAAGATACTATAAATGTTAAGTGCATATAATTCTCTAATGTACATGGTTTATGCAGTTTAGCTGTGCAACTATGTAACTTCTTAAAGTAGCATTTTGCAGCAAACTGAGCTGAATTTCTTAATACTTAAAACAAAACATATTGCTATCTAAGAGTCCTGGTTTTATTCTTTTTATCAGCAGTACAGAGCTTCATCTTCTTTGGGTATACCAGAAGTGAGAGGAGGAAAAATCTTTAAACTCTATGAGCAAAGTAATTCCAATTTTAAAGCTAAACAAATTTGTATACTCCTGAGGTGGCTTTGGAACAAGAGCTCTCAGTTATAACCATTTGGACAGTGTTAACATACTGCTTTCATTTGAAATGGGAAAAGTCAGTATGGGCTATGGTAAAGCATGTAGTACTTCAAGCTGCCCTTATAAAGACTGGGGGAACTTCTGATGATTTTTCCATCTCCTCCTTCTCATGCTGTAAACTTGCCTTATTGATAAATTAGAATTTGAATTATAACACTGAGGCATGATACCCATAATTTTTACTACATAGGAAATTAAAAGCTCTTGAAATGAGACACATGTACAAATCCTTTCTTGTCTTTATCTACTGGATTCTACTGTGGATCATTGGTTATTTGCAACGGAAAATTTTCTGTAAATTTAAAGTTTGGGTTTTTTTTTTTTTTTGGCTGCTGCTATTTCTGACAGGCTGATTGATTAGCAGCTCTTTCACTAGAAGAAATTAATGTCTAAAAGACAAGTTTGTCATAGCAGCTCTATTGAAGAGGAACATTTTTTTAATCTTCCCTGCGTAAGGGAATCAACTGCTTGTCTAAAAACGTCAGCACCGTTTCAAAAATTGAGATAATGTTGTACAACCATAAGTGTAGGAGGTTCTTTTGGTTCTTTAGCTTTGTTCAAGATGTCATGGATCAAGTGGCTTCAAGCAGTACCTGGCTAGAGTTGTTACAGAATACAGAATATGAAACTGGCTTTTCGGCAAAGTATTCCCTTAGGGTGATCTGGCCTCATTGTGCTAGAGTACACGGAATGGGCGTCCTGATGATGGGAAATATTTTGGCCTAATTTCAGAATGTAACAATTGCAATATAATGCATTACCAGATTCTGTCTCTCCGGAGAGAAGGATGTATTGTTCATAATACAAAATTATTACAAAGCTTTTTTGCTGTTGTGAGAATCCAAACTACAATGATGACTTAGGCCTTCCTTCTCTATAAGCAGCTGTTTAGCTGATGTTGCTCTTGAGGCATATGGGCAGAATATCTGCAGAGGAATGTTTTTTTGGTTTGGCTTTTGGTGAAATCTTCGTTGCTAGCAGCCTTCTCAAGATTGCACCTGCGCTGCTGGTTTGTTGTGAACTGACTTGTAACAAAATATTCGTAAGACATGTAAACCTGTATTCCTCCTAAGTCACTGCTTCTGTTTCAATGATCCAGACTCTACTCGTTCTGGAAGATTATACTTTAAATAAATTAAAGTCTTGGATTGGGCAAGGGAAATGACTTAGATGTTTGAATACTTAAATACTTTTTGAATGCAAAGTTTGAAGTCTTCTCTATTTTTGCCAATAGGGTAGCAGAACAGAAAACGAAACTTTATTTGTGAAAGATTCTGCAAGTGTCTTCACAAAAACTGAGCTTTCAGTCTCACCAGAAAAGGTTTACTCTGAAGCACCTACAATTAAAGTAGGGTATGTATGAATAAAGCTTGAAATGAGGGTCTGCGACTGGGCAAAAGGGGGAAGGGAGGAGTAGGAATCCAACCCCACAATGAAAACCTTTTTTGCTATTAGGACAAGGGATGTGATGGAACAGGCTGCACAGAGAGGCTGTGCAGTCTCTGTCCTTGAAGGTTTTTGGGATCTGACTGGATAAAGCCCTGACCAGCCTGGTCTGACCTCACAGCTGACCCTGGTTGGAACAAGAGGATGGAATAGAGACCTCCTGAGTCTCTTTTGAACTGAATTATCCTATGATTCCACGTTAAAGAGTAAACAGCTGCAAAGAAACTAGACTTGCCAAGCCTCTTAATGGCTTTGTATTGTTCAGCCATTGATTTGCTGTTGCAAATGAACTGGTATTAGCAGTCGAATCTTGAGTATATTTTTTATATAATCCCCTTTTGGAGAGAATTTACAGATCCGTAGACCTGTAAATTCACTTCAGAGAAGACCCCTGTAACTGCATGTCTTAACCTTACTGTTCTTCAGTCTTAAGTTAATTTATGTTTCTTTTTCTATGGGATGCTGTGAACATGGCAGGGAAGTAAAATGTTTTGGTTAAATATAGCATCTCTGAGAAGAGTTTAGTTCTCTAGGAAAGCACATGAGGGAAAAAGTTCAGATTGTGAACATATGTGTAAGTATATCTACTTACCTTTATGCCACAGTGATGCTTTTATTATTTCTGACTAAAATGTAACTTATGAGAGTTGATGCCTTCAGGATCTTTCAGTGTTTCCTGATTTAGTCTCAAACAATACACCTGTTGTCTTGAAATATACAATCAATATGTTCAGACCATGTAAGTAGGAAATGTTAATATCTTAAATCTCTTTTTCAAATCAGACAAAATGAGATCATTCGAGGGGTGTATGCACCAGAAGACCTGTATATTTTTCCTGTAACTAGAGTTGGGGAATCACGCACTATAAAGGTCAACTTGCGGAATAATACCTTTACAACACACGTGGTAAGTTTGGCAGACTTTACTTTAAATAGATTTTCATAAGCCCTTGCAACAGTTCACCTGCACTGTTTTTGTTTACTCTTGACAGTTTGCAGTAGTACAAGTCTTAGTTTGTTAGTGTCAAAAGCTAATATTATATTTGAAGAATTTTGCTGTCCTGTAATTTTCCCCTTTTCTTTTGTCTGACCGAATCACTGAGTGTATTTGTAATATATTTTCAATTGAAAAAAGAATAGATTATAGTTTGCATAGATTTGTTATCTTGATTTATTTAATTTTTTATCTTAAAATATTGAGATGTGAATTTTTATTACCATATATAAATGTGTGCATACTTCAATTTTAAACCCTGGATCTGTGTAGAATCATAGAATAGTTAGGTTTGGAAAGAACCTTAAGATCATCCAGTTCCAACCCCCCTGCCATGGGCAGGGACACCTCACACTAAACCATGTCACC
>JANHGB010070546.1:0-16917 GCA_026283785.1 Coracopsis vasa
GGCGGGAGGCAGGTCCCGGGGGCGGCCCTGCGGACGGGGCCGTGCATGGCACCGGCACCCCCTTCCCAGCTTCTTTTTTGGGTTTAATTTAACTTTTCTCGGAGGAGCCTCGCGCCATTCGTCTTTTTTTGTTATTTTTATTTTTTGTTTTTTATCCGTATTTTTCATCATTTCAACTTGAAGACACCTGCGGAGGGTTGCACTTATTTCCCGGGACCGTGTTACCGTGCGGCGCCGAGGCCATGCGGAGAGGTAAGAGAGCGGCCACCGCCGCGATCGGCTCCACTGCGGGTCCCGGCGCCAGTCCCGGTCCGGGCGGAGGCGGCGCCGGGGCTGTCGGGGAAGAGGGGTAGCATCGCTGTGCTTTGTGTTATGACCTGATAAATACGGGTCCCCCCCCCGCGCAGGTACCTGCAGGACACCCCCCGCAGCCCAGATGTGAGGGCAAAGCCTCGGAGTTCAGCTCAGTTGTGAAAACCCATCCCTGTCTAACGTAAAATGGGTTTTATTTCATGTTTGTTTTTGTTTGAGCTACTGAAGAAGCGCAAGTTGAAGTTGAGCTGACTGCGGGCCCGATTCTGGTTTAATTTTCCACTGTATGTGTCACTTTTCAGTAGTTTATGCCTGGTTTACGCTCGGGTGAGCTGCCCAAGAACTGGGTCATTACTCACCCAGGCTGATTCAAAGGACGGCTGAGTCCAGGAGAGTGTTTCTGTTGGCTGTGGCAAATAGGTTTTGGTGGGGAGGGCTCAGTCCTGACTGGTTTTAGTAGTCCCAGGGAAGCGGATGGGGCAACCTCAGCGAGAAAGTCTTACTCATGTGTTTACAGAGCCTGGCTGGAGGGTTCCTGTTTGATGCTATGTTCAGATCACCACCTCTGTGGTTTTGTTTTACACCTTCACATTTGTGAGATGAGCTGTTTCAAAATACAGGGACTAATAACTGATAGAACCTCCCTGCACCTCCCTCATGCTTTATTCCAAGATGAGGCACGATGCTTGCCAGCCCCAGCTCCATTTTTAAGTTGGGCTGCGCCGTGGTGCAGAAGTTGTTGCACGGGTCTCAGAGGTTTTGTTGGCTCCTGGTTATCAAAGCCTCTGTCCGTGATGCAGTGAGCTGGATCTAAATGTACTGTAACTGTTTAAATCAAGTATTTATGGAATGCTGCTCACTCCCTCCACTGGTTCTTCGCTGATTGGCTTTGGGGAAAATAAAAGTGCTAAATTTATGTCTTTTAAAGTAAGTTAACGTGTCCTGGTTCGATTTCAAGGTGTTCCTCTAGGAGAACCAGCTGGGTGGTTGTTTCAGGGAAGGAGAGGGGTATGCTGTGCTGCCTGGTATCCACGGTACTGTGGAGTTTATGTACCAAGAGCCTCTTGGAGCAAAACCTTGTGTCCTCCTGTGTTACTGGTGCCTGCTGTGGTGGGGTTGTGGGACAGGATGCATGGCTCTGTGGCCTCAGGACGGGCTCTGTCATTCAGAGAGGCTCCAGCAGGCTCTCTGCTGTGCTCTCCTGCAGCAGAAGACCCGTCCCAGAGCCCAGGAGCTTGGCTGGCTGCTGCTGGGTGTCTCAAACCAGAGCTCTGGTGGTGGTCGTTGCTTGTGGAGGTGGGACCTAAACCCTTTGGCATGAGGAGCTGGTGGTCCAAGGGGAGAAGCTGCGAATGGGAGGGGGAAGCAGCAGGTGCATCATGCATAGGTGTGCAGGGAAACGCATCATCTCCTTTGGGAGAGCCTCCTGAGGAGTTAAGCTGGAAGCTCTGGGGAAAGGTTTGCCCTGAGAAGATGAGCCTGGAAACTGCAGTTCCTGATCCTGGGAACTAAAAGTCAAGGGTGCAAGAGGTTGATTTTCTGGCCCTTTGGTCCATTTTTGGTTGTTCCCATAGCTGTTGAGAACCTCTTCCCATCCTGGTTTCCCAGGCACTGGAATCTCCTGTCCTCTCTTGCCACCATTCTTTCCCTGAGTTCTAATTCCTCTCAATCATCCTGTTCAGTGGTTTTCTTTTCAGCTTGCAGGCTCCTGTGAGACTTCCAGATGAAGCATGAAAATGGGTTTCCTTTTGGATTTCTCTTACTAAAACCTTTCAGAAATAGTCTTGGGAATCCCAAGGATTTGAGGCCGGGAGCTGAAAACCACCCAGCTCATTACCGCAGCCTGGTTATGCTTGGGGCAGCTATTTCTGCCTGTATTTACCTGGCTGGTTGGTTGTGCCTTGTGATCTCAAAGACTTCCCTAATTTTTGCCTCCTCCATGGCCGGGTTCCTGCAGGTAGCACGAGCCAGGGACCTTACCACGTGTCTTGCCTGGTGGCCTCTTGCCAGCTGTGTTTCAGGCCATGAGCATCACCAACCTTGATATTTTAGGGGTTTTTGTGTTTGAGGTTTGTTGCATTTGGCCTTCTTGCGTCAAACATGCGATAGCTGGCTGTGGAGAAGAGGTTATTTCCATGCTTAGTGCTGACATGAGGATACAACATTAACCTTCCGTTAACTGACAGATTTATTGGAGTTCTCATCTAAGCAGTATGACCTGAAAACCTGAGTTACGATTTGCCAGAAGGGGGCATTTTGCAAACACCATAGAGGATTTCAGTAGCACGGGAGATGGCCACAGCTCAGCTTGATAATTCAGCAGGCGGGGATGCACATCTGGAAACCACAGCTTCTTGGGGAAGAGTTCCCCGGTGCCCAAATGGAGCAAGATTACTGTGCACCTACATGCTAATGAATGGTCACAGACTGGTTTGTGTTGGGAGGGATCTTAAAGCTCTTCCATTTCCAAGCCTCTGCCATGAGCAGGGACACCTTCCACTAGAACAGGTTGCCCCAAGCCTTGTCCCACCTTGCCTTGAACACTGCCAGGGATGGGGCAGCCACAGCTTCTGGTGCTCAGCTGCAACTTTCCCTCGTGGGAGCTACTGTGTGGGGCTGTGATGCCTCTCATCCCCTCTCCATAGCTGGGGAGAGCAAGGCAGAGACAAGTTAGGTGAGCTGGTGGAAGACGTAGGATGAAAACCTCTTCTTTCTTTACTTGTTTCCTGTTCAACATGCCAGCTGCTGGGTTGGCAGTTTTCCTTGAAAAGCATCCTTTTTGTTGTGTATTAGTGTACCTCTGGGACAGAGGCATCAAGTTCTGGGCCTCTGAACAGCCCGTAGTGATATGCTTTGCAACACTTGGTGCTTCATATGTGCTAATCCAGCAGTAAGGGACTGAATTTGGCCAGTTGTGTTAGTTCCAAGAGGACATAAGGGAAGTTTCTGGCAGCTTCTCACAGAAGCCCCCTGTAAGCCGCCTGCTACCAAAACCTTGGCACACAAACCCAACACAATACCTTTAGGCAGGTAAATAACTTTAGGACCAAAAAACCTTGTAGAAATGGTTTCTGCCCCTCTTTGAAAAGGATTATGTATGACACCAGTGTTTGACGACAAGTGTCACAAGTGGAGCTAGAGAGATGGTAAGGATGAGATGTCAGAAAGATGCTGTATGAGGGTGGTCCTCCATCCTGTTTTGGATGCTGAACACTGCATCTCCTGCCACCAAGAAAGATCAGAGGTCTCTGCACTGGGAGGGGGTGGCAGCAGAGCCTCAGCACATGATGTTTGCAGCTTCCACCCTGTAGCTTTTGCATTGTGCTGTCAGCTGAAAGGCAAAAAGCTCTTGAGCTTGGAGCAGGGCACTGGTGGTATCTCTGTTGAGCACTGGTTTAGTCCTTTCCTGTTCACACATTCTTGAGCCTAGCAGAGCTGTGGAATACCCAGTTCCTGTTTTGCTGTAGGAGTTATTTGCTTTTCTTTGTGTTTGGGATTGCAATCCATTTTGATTCCTCACTTGCAGTAGAAGATCTTAACAGGTCAACACTGGAGCATTTTGAACGTAGTTGCTTCTTCTTGGTGCCTGATGCAGTGGTTCTTTTCTTACTGGGACCTGTGCCATCTGTGGACTAGTTGCCTTACCATGAGACTCACTGGGGCAGCCTCACTCTGAGCTTCCTGCACCATGATGTTGATCAATTCACCCCAGCCAAGCTGAGATTGAAGCCTTCAAATCGTAACCCACTCTGACGTGATGTTTTCACAAGGGCCGCAGGGTAGTGAAATATCCGTGAGAGAAAAGCCATGTCCAGATGTTGGAAAAGGCTCGGTGCAGTAATGAATTATCCACAGCCATTCCCAGGCTGGACGCCTTCTGTTTCAAGCCGCTGGTGTGGTTTCGCCTGCTTCCCGGCCTGGACTTGGTTCTGGTGCTTTGCTTGTTGCAGAAGCTCCATCCTGGGAGCCAGGAGGAGCTGCCCTGGTGCATGGCAGTGCTTTCCCATGGAGTGTTCTCCCAGGAGCTGGTGTGCGCCGCTGCACAGGAAATTCTGGTTGCACCATTATTACAGAGCCTATTGTTCGGGGCAAGAGCAGGATTCGGTCTTGCTCACATCCTACAATGTTGTGCTGCATTAAAAGGATGTTGCAGAGTATCCAGGGCTGCTGTCGGGGCTCAGAGCTGCTTTTGTGCCGAGTTCACGCTTAGCCCAGATCCCTGTGTTTGTGCTAATGCTGCTTGGGGTTTTATGGGAATCTGCAGGGTTAAGGAAATCTTGGAATGAAACCGGAGTCAGGGCAAGGTCCCTCATCACAGTTGGCAGCTTCTTGCTGGTTAGCTCGCTCGTGCTTGTGGGTGATGTGTAGCAGATGCATTGAGTGATACAGAGTCGGCGTACCCGGGTGTGTGGGGATGCAGGAACTCATCAAAGCCCTACCTTTGAGATGCCCAAACCCTTGGCCTGGATGGCACAGTGTAAATAGGCAGGTACAGCACGTGGCAGGCTCTGTTTTCATCTGCTGCAGCCTCGTGGCATGACCGAGGATGCCTGTTAACCCATTCGTGCCTCAGTTTCTTGTCTGAGCACTAGAGTGAACACTGCACTGCCTGTGTTTGCTTTCACTTTGTTTTTTCCTTACCTAATCTTTGTGGCTTAGATGGTTGGCAGCGATAGCCGTGTTTCCCAGGCTGTGCTCTCCCTGTTGCAAACCACGGCTCCTCACCCATGTGAACCGCAGCTCCTCTCGCACAGGGCTACGTGTCATGTTTGGCTATGACTTGCCTGCTGGCAGAGCAAGAGTGTTTGAAAGCTTTGCTGTTTGAACCAGGGGTGGTTGCTCACCCCTGGGTTTGCCTGGCCAGCTCTCAGCTCCCTCTCACTGGGTTTCCCTTGGCTTTTGGCTGCCATCCCAAAGGAGGGAAAGCACCAAAGCGGGGCAGGTGTAAAGAGCAAAGGCGCACACATGACATTCCTCCACCGCTGCAGGACGGGACGGAACTAAGCATGGAAGTACCCGAGGCTTTTGTGAACTCTGTGTCCCAAGAGCTGAGCTTTTCCTGCCTCAGTAAAGCCCTGGTGAGGCTGTGGAAGCAGCCAACCCTCTGTGCACAGGGTGCACAGAGCTGCCAGCAGCCAGCCCTGTGCTGGTGCTAGAGAGTTATCTCGGTGTAGATGCTGCACTTTGGTATGTGTAGGTAAGGAGGTAAGTCCCCTTGGATCTAGCCCTGGCTGGGGAGGCAGCAGGAGATGCCCACAGGCTCTGTCATCCCTGCAACAAACTTCTGGTATCTGCACTTCAAGGGACACTAGCTTCAGATCGAGGGCTCTGCTGGGCTTGCAGAAACCGGGTGGCTGATGCCACGGTGTGCTGGCATAAGAAAGTGATCCAGAAGGCTTCTCTGATGCTATGGTGATGCACGTGCCTGGCAGAGGGACGGAGAGCCTGGCAGCAGCCGTCCTGTGTCCCTCATCTGAACAAGCCACACTGGGAGCGGTTGTAGCTCATTTGCTCCTGCTGCTCCTCATGTGCCAGGGTGGCAGCTGATGCTGTCCCACTGAAACTGGGTTGACATTGTCTGTCAGAGGCCTCTGTACACTTAGGGACTTGTTTGAGGGAACTATTAATCAGTTTAAAACGGCCCCATTTCACTCGCGCGTATGAGAAACGCCTATTGTGTGTCAAAACAATGGCACCGATGTGAGCGGCTGCGCTCCGTGCTGAGGTTGTTCAGCTGAAGTACATGAAGGCTTATATCTAGCTGGAGCCCTGTAGTCATGGAGCCTCTGGACTTGCAGCTTCGACCAGGCAGTTGTGTTGGGATTCTCCACAGCATCCCAGCATTGGCTGGCCTTCTTCACCCACACTGGTGTGGAGGATGCTCTGGGCTGGGTGGCTGGGGGGTGGCACACCAGAGAGCAAGCAGGAGGAGGAGAGCAGCAACTGTGTTTCTGAGCAGTGCAAGGAGTTGGATTTGCACTGGAAGGGCACTTCTTGGCGAGCAGCCGCAAAGCCCGTTACCATTTTCCCATCCTTCCTGCTTTTTGTAGGGAGTTTGACAACATTCCTGGGTGCAAAGCACATCCTAAGCTTCTCTGGTTTCCACACTGTAGACCAGAGCTGGAAGAGACACTGGCAGCAGTGAGAGCAGGTGAGCAGCACACCCCATGTCCCTCAGTGGCTCTCTGTGATCACACTTGGAGCATCTGCTTATAGATAACAGGGAAAGCCAGGACAAGCAGCAGCAGGGCTTGAGGTGGTGGCCTCTGAGCATTGTCACACTGTGCTGCGCATGGCTCCATGGTGCAGGCAGTACTTTATGTGGGCAATACTGGCAGGGTGGGCACATGGAGCCCACCACATCCCAGGGATGCTGTTTGCAGCCACGGGGATGATGGCTGCCTGTGTTTTCCAGTGAGGTTTTGCACGGCAGCAGCTGGTGAGTTTATGTTATGTGGTGTAAGTCCTGCCAAAACAATTTCTTCCTGTTATTGCTCCTCCAGCCTTAGCAGAGCGATAAGAGCCTGTTGCAGGGAGCTGGTTTCTCCCAGGGGCTCCCCTGCTCCAAGCCAGGAGCTGTGAGCACAGTTTTCAGGGTGACTTTTCCTCACTTGTTTAGCTTTAGTTAGTTAAATGGTACAAGGAACATGTGAGTGTAGTTTGTGTAGGGTCTGTCTGCAACCAAATGGATCAGGTCCACTTAAAGTGATATTTCCCAAGAATTCTCTATTCAGTTGCCCAAGGAGGGGGCCCAAAGATGGCAAAGACCTTGGCCTTGAGGAAAAGGCTTGTGGAAGTGGAAGCTGGGTTTGTTTGGACCTGGATGGAGGTGGGAGAGCACCACAAGTCTCACCACTTCTCCACCTTGTGGCTTCTAACATTTCATGTTGCTGCATCATTCTCTTTCCCCTTGCTGCACAAGTGCTGCTGAATGTGGGTTTCTGCTCCTGCAAAGGCAGTTTGATAAGGACAAACCTTAAATATTGTAATGGGACTGAAGATGGATTTTAAATCCTTTTCTGCTTGGGTTTTAATTCCTTTTGGGTGAACAAACTGAACCTAAAGCAGAGCCACAAGAGGGTTTGCAGGGTTCCAGCACGGGCCTGTAGAAGGTGGTACCAGATCAGCCACAATTGCTTATGATAAAGGAATCATTTTCAGGCTTCCTGATTGCAAACCCAGCTCCAGAGCTGGGAGGGCTCTTGTCACCACCTAACAATTGGAATTGAATAGGCTGCACTGCCGTTCCTAAGAGTGGGCTGCTGAGAGGAAGGAAAAACAGGAACAAAGTCACTCAGTCGCTAGGTGAGGTGCTGCCCTTCTGAATAAGGGTGGTAGGGCAGTCCTTGGCCGGGGGGGGAGGCCCCCAATTTGCCTGTGGAAAGCAAGGTTTGGGGTGGATATGTGCCTGAAATGGTGTCTCCCTCAAGCAGAAGGGAGCTGAACTCCTCAGCTGGGCTGCCCTGCAGGTCCTCTTGCCCAGGTCTAATGCTGTGAACTGCCTGAAGTAAGTTGATGCTTGCAAACAGGATTCCTGCAGGTGGGATCTGCTGGAGCAGTAGCCAAATCTTTGCTTCTCACTCTTCAGTGGTTGATGTTTTCTTACTCTGTTGTAACCCCCAAGGGCAGGCATTGCCTTCCTGGTCTCTCTCTGGTCTGTAATTGGGCCCTGCGACTTCTTGCCATACAAAGTTAAAGCCAAGCATTTTAATAAACTTCTATGAAGATAATGAGTGGTGTTAGTTAGGAATATTTGTATAAAAGGGAAGAAAATAGATGCATTTCAGGGCATAAGCCAGCCCACATTTGACAGAGCTAGAAGCAATTTTCTCCAAGGCACAGATTATTCCATAATTACTCGTTAACGAAGTTCTTGCCTCCTTCCTCTGGAGCATTTGCCCTTGTCCAGAGCATAGGAGGAAGCAGTGGAAGGTCCTGTGTGATCCAGACTGGTGTGTTTGTACTCCTTAACACTCCTCCAATTATAATCAGTGGGTTTTGCACCCATAAGGAATTAGGGCATTGCCATGTAAACTGTCTGTAATAAATAGAGCAAGTCTGTATGGTTTCAGGCTTGGACTTTAAGTGATAATTACTCTCTAATCTTTCCAGGCACCTTGCTTTGATTCCTGGATGGTTTCACCTTTATTTACAGCTACAGTGTAAACACCTTTAATAAAACAGAGTTGAAAACACAGTGAAGTTTTCCTAGGGGAAAAGCTTTCCTGCAGGATGGTGTGAGACAACTCCATGGGTCGGTGCAGTGCTATAGCCAGGGGACACTGACCTGATCACTGTGTGCTCCTGTGGGCACTCTTCAGAAAAGCAAAAGCATTGCCTGTCTTCCTTCAAACACACTCACAAAAGGAGGTGCAGCTTTTGCTGGAAGCAGGATCAAGCCATTGATCTAGGTATAAAATTGTCTTTGGAGACCAGGTCTGTGAATGGTGGTGCTGGAGAACCCTCTCTGATGCATTTTCATGGTTCTTTATATATCCTCTGCTGCATGAGGATAAATACATTGCAAGAATGAATATGAGATATAAGATCTCTAATTCAAGTTTAGTTTAGGCACCTAAATACATGTGTGAGTGCGAAAGTGGGAAACCTGAAGGTGCAGCTCTCCCTCCTGGCAGTTGGGACATGATTGGTGAGAGCTGTGGTTGGGGGTGTCTGTGAGATGAATGGGCTGTGAGCTTTTCCTGAGCGTGCAGAAGGGTTTCTAGAGGAGTAGCAATATGGGACAAGGTCTATGTAAAGAATACATCAAATTACCCTTTAGAACCTTGTGTTAATGTGCTGCTTCTTCCTGCTGGTGGTAACAAGCTGGGGTTCAGCCTCATGTGGTTTAAATTGTGCTTTCTAGCCATGAGGGTATGGGGAGATCATGTTTTGAGCTGGGTAAGCAGCAGACAGATTGAGCCTGGAGGCTATGGAGCTACATTGCTGTAGTGCTGGGTCATAACTTCATATCCAGCTCCCAAATTAGGTGCTTGATTCATTTATCTCTTCCTTTGCCCCTTCTCTGCTACTGCATCTGACCTGGCAGGGAGTCAGAGGAGGTGCAGCTTGGGAGGAAGGTTCAGTGCAGTCTTCTTTTGGGGCTGAAACCAAACTGAACATGGGCATATGCCCTTGCAATGAGGATCAAAAAGATGGGGTTTAATTGTGTATACAGGTGCTTCTCTTTCTGCCTCATTCCTGGTGTCCCTGGGCCTGATTTTGCCACCCTCTGTGGCTGTGGGGCAGAGTTGGTCGCTGCCTGACTTATCCATACCCTCAGCTGATGCTGTCAGACCCAAAGCATCTGCCTGCCTATGTGCCAGGGAAGCTCTTTGCAACCCTTCCCCATTGCCATGTCCTTCAGGGAGATTATTTTTGGCACACTGACTGAGTTGGGTTTCTTGATTTTCTTGCTGTGAGTAGTTGTGCAATAGTGGCTGTTCTGCTAATGCCAGGGATGCTTCCCTGCTATCTGTGGGGGCTTTCGCTTTGTTTGCGTGCTCCTATGGGAGGAGGGACCGTGTATTTGAAGACCAACAAGAAAAAGCCCAACAGCAATTAAAGTTAAGGAAAGGATTCCTCTGGCTTCTTTGGTAGTTGAGTTTAGCTCAGGTTTTCTGCTGGACAAGCCCATATTCTTAAACACTTCTTCTAAGCACTTCTTTTGTCTCCTCTGAAGGAAGAGGTCACTTTTTCCATGCCGCTGACGTGAAGGGTGAATCACAAGGGATGTGGGAAAGTGCTGTTACTGGGACCAGTAACCTGTCACCACGTTAGCCATCTTCATCCTGATGGCCTCGAGTGTTTTGCAACCCAGGTGCCAAGTGGTTGGGTATGACCACAGTTCAAAATGCTCTTTTGGTGCTTCTTGAGTGGGATGGACAGGAAGGATGGGCTCCTTAAAGGCTTCTGTTTCAAGGGAATGATACAGTGTATGTATGGAGAGCCTGTTCATTTTACTACAGGAAGGAAGTGTGTCAGCACGTAGCAAAGATCCAGTGTATGGCCTGCAAGCCAAGGTGATTTTGCCTCCGTGCTGAGTATTAGCTCCAGCCAAATGAAAGACACAACTGGAATAACACCCAGCATACACTGCAAACCCTGGCAGTGCTGTGAGCTGAGCCAGGGCTGGCCCTGCCCTGCCTGTGTGGGCAGGCTGAGCACTGGTGTGGGAGTTCCTGCAGCTCTCACACCAGCTGGGTAGGGTTTGAACCTCATCACTGAGGAAACACAAGGTGCTGTTGCCTTGACTCTCTGTGGGCTGATCTTGTGCCTCCTGTGGGGTGCACGTCCTTGGAGAAGTGTGTAATGGAAGTGTTCAAGGCCAGGGTGGACACAGGGGCTTGGAGCAACCTGCTGTAGTGGAAGGTGTCCCTGCCCGTGGCAGGGGATTGGAACTGGGTGAGCTTTAAGGTTCCTTTAACACAAACCAGTCTGGGATTCTCTGTAATCAGCACATTGGTTTTTTGTGTGATAGCAGTGTTTGTATATCCCATCCATACTGTGCAATTTCCTGTGAAAACTAGATGTTGTCTGGATGTGTTCCCAAACCGTTTGTGCTCTTAAAGCAGGGGTGAAGATGTAGGTGCACTGGGCTCATCCTTGGAGATGGGGAGATGCGCCTTCAGAAGGAATGCCACGGGCACTTTTAAGGTGACTGGTTCTGTCTTTTCCTGCTTATAGTTTTTGTTTAGTCCCTTGCCACCCATAGCAATAAATTCACTTGTTGTTGAAAAGGAGTTATTGGAGACACTCGACAGAATATAGAAAAGGGTGAAATAAAAAGGTGCCCAATACTTGGAACACAATCTCCAGCTCCATGTAGAAAAGATTCAGGCTTTGTTCCATAAGTAGTGATAAGGGGAACCTTTAGCTGCTCCTGCTCAGCTGAGTATTTTAACCCTAAAAATGGATAAGTGTATTCTTGAGGAGGGCAAGGTGGGAAGGCAGAGGAGACATAATGTGTGTGCATAGCCCTATGCTGGTGACTGGGGTGTGTGGCGCGGGCACAGCCAAAAGATGAAAGAACTCATCAGTAATGATGCTGATTGAATCCGATGTGGCTTCCCTGTGTTCCAAGCTGGCTCCTGCTCCATTGCCCAGCGGAGTGTGGCTTGCTTGAGCAGGTCCCCGGGGCATGAGGAATGTGAGCTGACAGCCCCTTTTGAAGGGAAAAGCCACATCAGGCAGAGTGCCCAGCGGTCCAGACAGGGGATGCGTTCCTGGTGCTCGTTTGGTTTAGTATCCATTTTGGGTCAGCAGGGCAGGCTTGCACTGACAAATTAAAGTTTGGAAGTCTTGGGTTATAAGATGTGCATGTGAGGACCAGCTCTGGCTGAGCTGAACTGCGGGAATGCAGGGTAACACCTATAGGAACGGCAGCATTGCCACCAAAACTGGGCTCCAAACATCACCTGCTGGTGTCTCCTGCAGAGCAACCACTCTGTGTGCCGGCCTGGGCTGACTGTGTGATCTCAGCTACTGTGTGAGGGCTCTGGATGCAAATAAGGGTGATTTTTTGTTGTTGCTAGTGAGGGGGGAAGGCAGGAGAAAGGTGTCTGCATGGCCAGGGGGCACCCCTAAAATCTCTGTGCCTCTCTGGGGTGAGAGCCTCAGCTGGGGAGCAGGCATCCAGCAGTCACGATGCTTTCCTAGAAAGATTAGGTTTTCACATACCTAAAGGCAATGCCTTCCCAAGTTGGATATCCTGGAACACAGCAGTAGGTGTCATTGGCCTGTTTGAAACTTCAAACTTCCATATACCCAGAAATTGGGTTGGATTTTACTTAAAACCATTGCAGAAGACTATTAAGCAGTTGTTTGCTCTTAAAGACAAACACACTTTACACCTGATACCCTGGGTTCCAATCTGAGACTTGCCACCCATTTCAGAGCACAGTAAGGCTCTACCTCACCTTTACTTGGTGAGTTAGGTTTTCTGTGACGTGGTGCTTGGGGAATGGAGAGCAACCAACTCTCAGTCCTGTGCCGTTGTGGCTGTGTTGAAAGGAGGTGTTGGTTGGTGTGGTTTGCTGTGCTATGAAACAAGGCTGTGAAGCAGGTTTGTTCTCAGCAGCCTGCTCATGAGAGCTGGGAGCAGCACTCCAGCCTGCGTCATTGCCTTTCCATTTCCCTCCTTTGACATGATGTTTGATGGAGCAACCTGAAAGAGGTGATGGCTCCTGTTCAAACTGTTGTAAGGAAAAAGGGCAGGGAGGAAAGAAGTACAGGGGAAATCCCACCTATATAGCTGCCTAAAAAGAATAGGTCACTTGGGATCTGTCTGGAGATAGAAGTAGGGTTTAGAGGGAGCAGTTAAGTACGTGTGAGATGCCCTTTGTCATCACCAGGGCAATGTAAGGGAGTTGCTGAGTAATATGCTGAAGTAATTCTTGCAAATGCTTGAGCAAAACCAGTTGCTGCATGTGCTCCCAGGCTTTGCATGGGAATTTGGGGCTGTCGTTGGCACACAGCTCTTTGTTTCTGATCCTGAGCTGGATGCACTGAACACACATTAACACAGAATCACAGACTGCAAGGTCCGTAACTATGGCAATAGAACTACAAATGTGACCTTCTGCACCTACTTTCAGTGCAGTTTTGGTGAGCTGCCCTGTAAGATGGCACTTATTTTTTCTAGTAGTAATTCCATGTCAAAGAGGAAATATAAATAAACTCCCCAGACAAAAGAAGCAAGGAAAAAATAATTCTTTCAAACATTTGAGCAGGAACAATAGGGTAGGATATGCACTCTCTGGGGATTGCTAATGACTGAAACCGATAGGAGCACGGTGCCTGCCTTACTGCGCTTTGTAACTAGCACAAACCTTTGCTCAACTGAAGATTATTTATAGCAAATGTTATGGCAGAAGCATGTGTGACCTGTAGGCTCCCTGCTAGGGGAAGAGCTTTCCTGTACTGTCTCTGGGATACAATAGACAATTATTTAGACACTGTCTTTGTCTCAAGATATAAACAATTAAATGCTGGCTACTGCCTTCTGTTCTCCAGTTCAGGCTATGGGCAGCCGTGCTTTGTTACCGAAGGATTTTGGGGGAAGGAAGGGATTTTTAAGGGGTTGATGGTGGAGAAATGTCCCAGCTATAAAGCTCCTGAGGCATCTCTCCTAAATTGACTATCTGGGAATGCAGAGTAATGTCACAAGCATCATGAAGTCATTGCCTCCCAGCATCCTCATGAAGGACAGCAGCCAGCAGCTTGATGTTGTTCAGCTGACAGTAATGGGGTGTGTATGGGTGTAGACCCCTCAATCTGCCTGTACTGTTGCAGTTTAGCTCATTGCTGTGGTATTAGAATACCTACGTCTGCTACTGGATAGTAATTAAATGTTCTTACATATAATTACTTTCAACTGACTACTGAACAGCTTAAAAACCTACATGTAATGGCAGATATTTCTCTATTTTAATGGTGACAGTTGGTGCCAAATACCTAAGAAGACTGGGGAAATAGCTATTGTGCATCAAAACATAACCTGGGTCTGAAAGATGGCTATGTTTTCAAGCTCCCTCTTTTTGTTGAGGGTCCTTGTGCATCCTGGGTGTCAACAGCAAAGTCTCCTTTGGGATGTTTGGTACTCACCTTAGTTTTATTTTCTGCATAGCAAAAGAGTTTAGACTTGCAAAAAAGGGCTTATGAAAATGTGCAGGAGTGTGCAGGGGTAATGCTACCACAGCCACAATGCTGGTTAAATGGGTAAAGGGTGGCTTCTCATCTACAATGCATGGGTCGGCTGTGGGAGTCTGGAGAAATATTTAGCCACAGGTACAATGCCAAAGCCTTCTGTGTGCAGAAGCCTTGCTCAGACATTCAGCTTCAGGAGGAGCTAATCTATTACATCTTCATCTTTTGATTCCAGTTAAAACGGGCTTTTAAACCTCTCTTTTCTTCTTGACTTTCTCCAGCGTAACTTTACATGAGGAACTAGACGATGGTGCTCTCCCCTTTTCAGCACAGGCACTGCATATATAAAGCTGTTGCTGGCTTGACAGAAGGTATTAGGGCTTAGCATGATGCAGAGCCAAGTGCTGGTACCCTGGTAACCTGCCTGGCACCTCTCTGCACTGTCCCACCATTTCCCCAGGCCCATGAAGCCCCGAGTGAGGAGCTGGTTCCTCTGCTGGCAGCACCAGCACAAGTCCAGTTTATCTGAGAGATACAGCTGAGCAACTCTGTCTTCCTTGGCCACAGGCAAAAAGATTCTCCTGCTCTAATTTCATTGTGTTTAGCCATTGCACAAACTCCAAAGCTCCCTGTAATGGGAAGGAAGTAATGTTTAAATTATACATGAGTGAACTGATTTACTCAAACCCAAGCTTTGAGTTCCGTCCTTTTGAATACAGGGATGGAGCTATCTGTCTGTGCATCCATCCCTCTGCCTGGTGAATATTGAACTAACAGAAACACAAAGCCATATCCAGTACTGTAAAAGCTTTGGCTTAAACCAGTGCAAACTATGTGGAGCAGATGCATGCTGCCACAGGGGAAGCAGTGTGTTTGCCTGGTGTCAACTGGTCTGGTTGCCCTCAGTGATGAAGCGCAACCATTGCTGCAGATTCCCTTCTTCCGCTGAAAACTCGGTGTTTCAGCAAGATCTGTCATGCTCCACACTGGAAAGGGATTCAAACTGCTCTCCTCTGCCTCCTGCTCCGAATGAGGGGGTTTAGCTTCCTGTGTAACCTATTTTGCAGAGCATGTAAAATGCTGGTTAAATTCTATAGTCACTTCCTATGGGCACTTGCTCAGCGCTCCTTGGGGAGCCCAGCACCGGAAAACCGTAACTGCTCTTGCTAATGGCCTGGAGATCCCTTTTGCAGATGTTTCACCTGAGTCTCTTCTCCATTCTCCTTCCACTTCTATTTAGAAGAAGCTAATCTGCAAGCATCAGCACTGCCATACCTGGCGGAAGCCCAACAGCACACCAACCTCTTGTCCCCAAAGCAGGGGATGCTGCATTTTTGTAGGGACTGCAGCAATTCGTGGTGAGGGTGGCTGCGGGTTGAGGATCTGCTGGGTGGACAGGGGCTCGAGCCCTGCCTGCATCTCCTCGTTGTGTGCTGTGAAGGCATGGATGTGGCTTTGGTCCTTTGGAGCAGCACTGAGTGAGGCTGAAACATCTGAGGAGACATAGAAGGGGGAGAAGTCGTGATTCTCCCCCTATTTATTTGACCTAAATACACTGAAGTAACCGTACCCTCATGAAAGAGATAATTTCCTGACGCTGGAGAGCTTAGCATCTGTTTCCTCCCATTTTTTTTCAGTGGTAGAACATGGTAACGGAAGAGCTGGCGGGGTTTTCTTTCCTCTTTTTCTTTTGTATAGCAAGAGGCACCGCGTGCTTGGGCTAAATATGCTCCCCGAGAGCAGACAGGTTTCTCTCAAGGGTTATAAGATCATTTGTTCTCTATTTTCTCTCCTTCCTGCCTCCCCCGGCCCCTCCTGGAGAGGAGCGGATACACTGAAGCCCAGGCAGGACTTCCTTAGCTCAGCCATGCCTTCTGGCAGGCCGCGCCGCGTGCCCTCTCCCCGTCACCCCCCTTCCCCGACAAACAATGGCCAAAGGCTCCTTCTTGTTTGTTATTTTGGATCCTGCAGAGGAAGAGCCGAATGGAAGAGCGTGTCCCTGGGGGCCTTCGATGCATTCCAGCCCTGGCTGCTGCTTTGTGAGGCTGCTGGTGCCTTTGCTGCACATTCACCAGGCCTTTAGAAGGAATCAGTAGCGCCCTGTGATGCTAGGGGCGGCCAAGGGGTTCTGAAGCACATTTAGCACTGCTGAAAGGTGAGAGAAGGGGGATGGAGACCTTGGAGGAGTGTCTGCAGTCATTGTTCTGCAACAGGAGCAGATCCTGTCTGTAGGACATCCAGTGCAGCACAGGTAGCTGTTCCAAGAGCTTTTGTACCAACTATTCCTGATGTGGCTTGAACTCCCTCCTGTGCTGCTGGTATCTCCTTTGCAGTCATGGCGTAGTGAGTACAGATTCGCTGTACCCCTGGCTCCAGGTTGACCTCAAGTCTCTCCAGGTGCTCTGCCAGAGGCTTTGTGGTGAAGAGCGCATTTCTCACATGTGATCCTGTCTGCATTGCCCCAAGGGCAACCATGTTGCCAATTTCCTCTTTGATCCCTTCAAAGGCTTCTTGCTCCTCAGGGCCTCAGTCAAAATAGTTCTTTCAGGTCGCTTGATAGAGGGGATTTACGAGTTGACTGTACCCTGGAATATGCATTCTCCAGAATTCCACAATGCCTGGGGATTGCAGTGTCATGGAATGGTTTGTGTTGGAAGGAACCTTAAAGCTCACCCAGTCCCAACCCCCTGCCATGGGCAGGGACACCTTCCACTAGAGCAGATTGCTCCAAGCCCTGTCCAACCTGGCCTTGAACCCTTCCAGGGATGGAGCAGGACTGCCCTCATAGTAAAGAATTTTTTCTTAATAGCTAATCTAAAGCCATTCTGCTTTGTCCTGTCCCTACACGCCCTTGTCCAAAGCCCCTCTCCAGCTTTCTTGCCAGCCCCTTCAGGCACTGGAGCTGCTCTAAGGTCTCCCCTTAAGGAGCCTTCTCTTCTCCAGGCTGAACCAGCCCAG